>PVHY01010436.1:0-51941 GCA_004024945.1 Uropsilus gracilis
ACGCTTTTCCTTAGACCGCTCCGGGCATGAGACTGGGCTGCGGCCTAGCGAGAGGCTTGTTCACGGTTCAGTCAGCGCTTAGTTAAGTCGCTCTCGTCCGTTTCTCGGGACGCCAGAGGGTGTAAGAAGGTGCTAAATGCCCCCGGGGTCTGAGAGCTACCCACATGCCAAATAAACACTTTGCCAGGACCCTGGTTTCGCATGGTCTTTGCCCCTTGAATAGTCTTTCGAGGAAAAACCCCATGAGACTTCGGTGCCGCTTGTGTGACACTGGAATCCGGCGCTAACCGCCCTGAGCAGCGAGTCACCCCCACCCCTCCCGCCTGTAGCTCTACATGTGAGTCTAGGTTGTGTGACTGTTTCCGAACACTGTCTGGACAGGTGATCCTCAGCCTTTGCCCATCAAAGCCACCCGAAGACGTTTTAGAAGGCGCAGCTGAGCAGACGCCACGGGCGCTGCCTGAGACGCCAGCTCCCTTTCAGGTGTGGCGCCCGCACTGTGCAGCTCAGCCCCTGGCCCGGGCCCTGTTGTCTTGGGCCAGGCTGCCTTTGTTCGGTCCCGTCACCTTCCGTTTCTGGGAAGAGACTGCGCTGTGAAGCTGCATCTTTCAGACCTAATTCGTGAGTTTTCTATTTTTATCGCCTGCTACTGCTACCCGTGGGTGTTGCTATTCGGTCCTATGAAAGTCTTGCAGCGGACGATACAATTCACCATCTATATTTTATTATTAAAGAGCCCAAAACAGGCTAAAAGATAATGGCTTTGGCCTAAAAATGGATTTCCTTAATAAAGGGGAAAACATTTAGGGGTTTTTGACTACTTTCTGTCACATTTCTACATTATTTTTACTAAACAGCACAATTTCTCATGATAAAGTGTAAAAAAGCCATTATCAGCATTTTAATGTTACCTCAGTCAGAAGATTAAATTCTAGTCTAGAATTTATTCGACTTCCTACTTTACAAACACTAGCCGGCGGGATCCCACAAGCTACCAAGGAACAAGCGCAGGCGGTATCACGAAGTCGAAGCACCTTATGACACCTCCACCCTGGCGTGAGTGTCCAGAGGAATGTCAATGTTACCAAGTCAAGGTTACGCACTTGCATTACTCTGCCAACATTGTATGCTGCCTTACCGTGCTATCACTTCTCCTTTTACGGAAAATAACAGGTTGGATTTCCCTGCAGTGTTCTGAAGGGAAATAAGGTCACTTTTAAAAATACCTCCGTGGTAAGTAGTGGTTTGCTTATTTTTTCCCTGAATTTTTAAATTCCAACAAAGCATTGCATTGCGAAAGGTCCTTTAGTCCAAATTCAGCGTCTCTGTTTTGATCTCGTTGTAAAAGAACTCTCTGCTCGTCCATTCTTTTTGCCTGAGACCGTAAAATAAGGCTAAAAAAGTCCTCATCTGGTACAGTTGGTCCCTTGGTGGCAGCAGGTGGTGGGGCACATCTTTGGTCGTCTAGCCTGGACCCCTGGAGACGTAAGCGAGAGATTAGGACTCGTACCGTGGGGGGGAGAGCACCGCGCGACATTCTTCATCGCAGAAAGAAAAGGCAGCTTTGAACATCTTTTTTTCCTGCCGCTTTGAAAGTTTTAGATTTGAAACCCAGTTAGTCTCTTTGGAATGACACAGGCACCAGTGTAAATTTCCAGATGAGTTTTAGGAGTTTTCTATTTCTAGAAGCAAAGTCATTACAATTTTGATAGGACTTGTCTCAATCTGTGGACTATACTCCAGCGGGACGGAAACAGTATTACGTCTTTGAGTACATGTCTATGCCATCCTTAGTTTCTTTTAGAAATAGTTTGTGGTTTCCATCAAACAAGTCTGATCTTGATGCCACGATGTTTTTTTTTTTATTTCCTTTTTTTGGCTGTTAATGCTATGTACTAGTATATAGAAACAACTGAGATTTGCACGTTGATTTGCTTTGTAAACCAATTTACAAAGTAATTTACTGTTTCTTTGCTGAATTTGTTTCTTGACCCTAACAGGTGTTTTCTGTTGCGCAATCTTTAGGTTTCCCTACATGTAAGATCCTGTTTCTTTGTCAGAGAACTTCAGCGCTATGTTGAGT
Organism: Uropsilus gracilis; assembly: GCA_004024945.1. Lineage (NCBI taxonomy): Eukaryota > Metazoa > Chordata > Mammalia > Eulipotyphla > Talpidae > Uropsilus > Uropsilus gracilis. Next base: position 2,084 of record PVHY01010436.1, read on the forward strand.
AAAGGGAGTCTCCTTATCTTGCTTCTCATCCTAGAGGAAGGAAAGCTTTTCCCCTTCAAGCCTGTCAACTTTGCTCACATATATTGATGGCTGCTGCCTGTTACTAGCTATGTCTCTTGCGTGCTCCTGAACCACCTATAATTCCCCGTCCCTCTTAGATGCGAGCACTCCAGTTCACCTTCCCCCAATGCCTGTTCTCACAAAAAACGCACACCCCAGACAGCGCACCCTGATCGGCATCTGCACTGTCTGCTTTCCCTTCGTGACCGTGAAGCCTCTCATCAGCAATCCTGTTGCTTTTCCTTGCTCAAAACAGTTTTTAGAAGTCAGTTATTTCTTTCCCCTCAAAACTAAAATGCTCCAGTCTCAGCTGATAGGTTTCTCTTCTGAGCAAAGAAAAGGGCTGGTCCTATTCATTTTCAGCCTAAAAACTGATTCAGTGACTTGCTTTCCTTCTCCCCTAAGCAAAGCCACATCACTCCAATATGAGAAAACCCACTTTTATCCCGGGCCCCCTCCAACTGACGACGTGCACTGTATCTCCCCTTCTGCTCCTCCCATTTTCTCAACCTGCTCAATTCCTCTGTCCCCACCATGTCATCAAATCCCATAGTTCAGCCCTCTTACTCGGCTGCTGGGCTGCATTTGAGATAAACAGCTCCTAAAACATTTCCTTCACTTGGCTTCCACTATCCAGTTACTGGACTGTGGAGTACTTGGGACTCTTACCTAGGTAGGAAACAGACCAGTCAGGGCTTTAGTGACACACTCAGTCACTTCTCTCATGAGCTCCAGTTATCAAATTATGCACCCCAAATTTACCTATCCAGACAGGACCTCACTGAGTCTTTCCCATTTCAGTAAATGACAACTTTTACTTAGTTATTAAGGGCAAAAAGGTAAGTCAGCCTTGAGTCTTTCTCACACCACACTAAGTTTCCTAGCTGATTTTCTTTAGTGTTTACCCTCTGCCACACTTTGACCATTAGCTAGGATGGCCCCAGAAGCCTCAGTGTCTTCCTATTATCCTTGGGCTCAAAGACCCCATCATCATGGCCTACACAGCCAACTTTAATATCCTAGGGGACTTCTGTCTCTGTTCTGGAGTGTTCTTTGACTATTCATTCACATGGCTGACTGCTTCGCCCCATTCATACCCCTTTATCTTGCTTCAATTTCCCCCTGTTCATTCACACACAATTAGTCTCATACTAACAATGCAGATCCTTTAAAAAGCAAGTATACTGGATGTCTAAGCATTTTTTGCACAGACGCTATTACCCTTTCCTGAATGAGGAAAAGACACATAGAACTAGGGTTAGTCCTCTGCCAGCTGTTCTTACCACAGTCCTGCCCCTGAGGTAATGCCTGAGCCACTTGGAAGCTGCCTCCTTACACACATTTCCCCAAAGGGTGGCCTGTCTAGCAGGACCCCAGCCCCTCCCCTCTCCTCACAGTAGTCACTGGCTGCTCCTGATGCACTCACACAGTTGGGGGACCGGGGCTCATTCCACATCCTCTACCGAGTCTGCAATAGCTCAAACTAGCAATACCTCACCACACCAGTTACGGGGATACAAAGTATCAGAAATTCCATTTGATACTTTTTCTGAAAAAAACTGTCAGTCAGACCCTGCCAGCTGAGGTGAGGGTTCCCACACTGCCAAAGCCCTCGACAGCCAGACTAATGAAAAGGACACTACACTATGCTGCCTTACCTGACACTTTACGAGGATGTCAAAGAAGTCTTCACCGGGTTCTTTGTTGTCACTCGTCATCAGGTGGCCCAGTACCGACTGCTTGTTGTTCTGTGTCAGACGAAGCCCGGGCAGATTACTGAAACTGGCCCTCTGGTCATCCAGACGGCGGCTCTGTGAGCTAGCCAGGAGGTCTAAAAACTCGTCTGTGTTGGGGGACACCACTGAGGCGGACGGCACTGTAAATGGGGGGGGGGTCCATATGTATTGCTTGCTTTCTGCCTTGTTCAGTCCCGATACCCACCCTGCCCCCTGGCCTGGGTGCGTCACTGCCCGGCTGGGTAGAGAGGCACAAGTGAGCCCGCGTGCTCAATGAGCAGCTGGAGGTCCCCGCCGTGAGCACGTTTCCTTCCACCTTCTCCCACCCAGAGTGTGACTTTACCAGAAGCGGGGCTACCTTACAAAATGAGGAAGCTGTCCACTAAATCTAGGTGAGTAAATCATTTCTCCTGTAATCTCTCAGGTCACGGTAACTGGGAAAATGCTTTCATTACTGTTTTGAATCGCTCAAACTTAACTGTAAATCCCACTTGCAATTCTTGTTCTATGGCAGATAAGTCTTTGGTAGCCGGAACAGAAGAGTTTAACCTATTTTAGATTGTTTCAAGGCTCAAGCAGGCATCAACTTCAGCTGTATCTACAAGTTGTTCTTCAACCTGCCTTTAATTTTGTTTTTTAATTCAGACAGGAGGCATTTACACTTTATATACATCGTAAGGTACATATGACTGTATACAGTTTTTGAGAAGTCATACATTTTTTCCAACCCCCAAACAAATGAGGTGGCGGCGGTATTAGATGTATCATAGAAAGTGCCCTGGACTGCAGAAACAGATGAATTTAGGAAGTGAAACAATCCTATTTTGAATTCTTCATCTATCCCTAGATAAACTTACATCTTCAGGGACCGAACTAAAGTCCCAGAAGTAAACCACAGGAATAAGAAAGGGAGCTATAAAACTTGGGGGAGCAGCAGAGCTAACTTACTTGTTAGCACTTTGGGGGGCGTGGAAGAAGTGGCTGCAGAAGCTGCTCCAAGACGCCGTTCTTGAAGGCAGCACCTCTGGTCGTCCATCCGGTTGCTCTGAAACCGACTTAGCAGGTCAAAGAACCCTTCGTCCCCAACGGTATCTGCACTGATTTTCTAAAGTAGTGGGAGGAAATTTGCATATTGCAGCATTAATTACTATAGGCTCATCAATGGAAAACAGATATAAACGATAAAATAATTACAAAAAAATGTCATTTTTATTTTTAAAGCTAAGATAACCACCTTTGATATCCTTGTATACTGAAAAGTTATCTCAGTCCACTTTAAAGTATTTGTGTATTTCACTACTTATTCTCTGTATTTCTAAGGCTAAAGTACTGCATCTCAAGACTCTGGGTAACTGCTGCAGATAATTACACAAACGTCACAGCCCAGGTTCATAAGACTCTTAAGACAGATTAAGACAGAATCAGTTCTAAGAACTGATTAAGAAAGACGTGTATTTTTCCAGCACAGTGATTTCCAATATTTGAAGACACTGAAAAAAGGGAGGGAAATCTGTCAAACTTTGCTTGAAAGGCTTCAAACTAAAAGGCAACATTTAATACAACTCTCGTTTTTCATAACGATATAGTCAGTATAAAAATGCAGTTGAATGAGAAAATATTACTCAAAAACTTGTTTTAAACATACCCTCTGAGAATTGGAAATTCGGTGATCAATGGAATTACTGGTATCTTGGAGAACTTTAGTGGAGGAATTAGTTTTATATTTTTTCCCCTTCAGTCTGTTGACAAAGAGTAGCTTTGCAGAAGGTTTGGCAATAAGGGGTTTTTGTTTAACAAGAATTTCACTGTTCCAGTTCTGTACCTACAGAATCGTAAACACAGAGGAAAGCAAGATATGAACAACAAAAGATAAAGCTGTTTCCCGTTTCCTGTATTAGCCTGCCATCTTCACTCATTTAGTACACGGGGTGGGTAGGAGGCTTGAACCCCTACTGCCACCTAGCTCACTGTTTCCAGGAGCATATACCAAATGTAAACATCAAACACCGAAATAGAGGTTCTTAAGAGCCAGCGAGTAAGAAAACAAAATTGTCAGAAATGAGAAGTAAAACAAAATCCTATTCTGAACTGTACAAATACCAACACTTCATCTATCCCTAGATAAACTTACGTCTCCAGGGACAGAACCAAAGTGCCAGAAATAAGCTAGAGAATAAGAAAACAAAATTTGTCACCCCGTGTAACAGTGGACACTGAATGTGGGATTTTTTAACTGTATAAACTAACTCCTGCAACACACAGAATTAACAGCAATTTAAAATTGCTGTTTCCAGTTAATCCTACTGAATTCTTAATAGGCAAAACTACAGCCATTTACCTAGTTCTCCATCAAGTCTAAATAAAAAATCCTAAAAGACAGCGAACAACAGAGTGCAAGCACGTTCTGTGACACCCTGCAGGAGGCCGTTCAGATTCCACAGGCTCAGGCTCCCACAGAACTCCAGAGGGTCAGAGCCAGGTGTCTGCTGTCGCCTGGCCAGCTGACCGTCCATCAGGAGCCCCTCCTCAGCTTTAACTCCTTAGCCAGAGCAGCTCACACAACTCAAAACTTCCTCATCAAGTTCCCTATCTGCTGCAAAGAAGATTCAGAGTCAGGCAGTTGGAAGCTGTGTAGGGAGGGGGTGGAGACAGGGCCCCAAATTCCCAGGACCAGCCAGAGAACTCGAAGCCCCTCCTTTAGGGCTTTCATGGAGGCTCATCTGGAAGCACTGCTGATTAAATCACCATCCCTCTGGCAATTATGTTCACTCTCCAGCCTCTCTCCCCTCCCTGGATTCTGGGGAGAACTGAAAGTGGGGGTTGGCCCTCTAATTAGAGGCTGGCAACCAGCCCCCATCCACAGATGCTTCCAGAAGTCACCTCGCTAACAACCTGAATCATCTCTTATCATTCAACACTGGAAATTCCCCAGGGCTTGGGAGCTTTGAATCATGAACTAAATGAAGACCAAATTATATAAAATGGTCATCTGAATGACCAGATTATGCTTTTTCTTATAAGTTCCAATATCACAAAAGGAAAAAGACATTTATTTTCAGGCACCCAATACTTCCTAAGTTCTCTCCAACTCACTCTACCCCAAGCAGTGTCTTAATCTATAAATCTGCCTTTTCCTGTAAGATCATTTACTGAGAGTAATGAAATAATTATCTGATGACCATGAAAAGAAAAGCCAACGCCAAGATCAAATTCTACTCGAATATATTTCCAGGAAAAACTTGGGCTGCCAGCCTGCATGGATGCACTATGAGCACCCCTCCCTCACAAGCAGGCACGAGGGAGCAGGTTAATTCTACTTACGAGCAGTTTCTACAAGAAGGAAAGGAGACTGAAATTTGAAGGTTTGTTTTTTTTTTTTTGGCTTTAAAAATAATTTGTAGATTTAAAAGATTTGAGGACAACTCCGAAGAGATGGATATTTGAGAAACTCAAAAGGCCTCTGGATATGAGAACTTTAAAAATCTGTAATTATTTGGAATTTTAAAACTCGTGACTATACATCTAAATCAATTAGATTATGGTCTCAAGAGTAGTTGTCACACACAAGTCAATATTTAAAAACCATATGCCTGTTACAATACCAAAACATAACATGGAAAGATGAGCTAAATAAATCACTGTCTACTTCCTATAGTGTAATATTAATATAAAAAATCAAGGTGATTAAGTAGAGTAATTACCATTAGAAGGCAGGATTGATCATTTTAATTTCCTCACTGGAATTTTGAAAAGTTGTTATAATGAACATATTTCATTACAAGTATTTTAAAGTACACCATAAAGGAATAAGAGCCTATTTTAACAATGAAATAAAGTTAAATGGAGGCAATAGCCTAGACTCATTCTTTAGTAACCTTTTCCTAATTAAGTTCCTTCCCTAAAATTAAAAAAAAAAGGCTAAAGGTACATTTTGAATAAAAAAGTGATGTTAGAGTCTTTTCAAAGTTAGTCTCCTCTTGATCATAAATACCATTAATCTTAGCCAAAATGCTATTACTAAGGGGGGGGTTGGGTTGGGAACGACTTCCTGGCCTTTTTTGATTTTTCCACTGATTTTTAACAAAAAGGTAACACATGTACATGGTAGCTATTTAAACAGTTCAGACTGGTCCCTGGCTGCAGCTCTCTATCATATACAGTATTTTTTCTAACCCAGACAGCCCTTCTCCCAGAGGCCACTGCCGACACATCTGCGCTCTGCCGAAAGTGTGCCCTGCATCCACGCAGACGTGTATGCTTCCCCAGTCTGCAGCACGCTGGACGCCTTCTTTTTTAGTCTGTACTTTTTACTTTTAAGCTAAAAATTTCAAGTGATATTCATATAGGACAAGACACAATTTCATTTAAATTGGTAGTTACTAAAATATCTTACTATAGTTCAAGAAATTGAAGAAATAGAAATTGCCAACCTTTTCCGGTGTTAACTTCATAAGCTCCATGTTTTCCATACTGTGTCGGCGTCCAAACTTAGGGCGTGAGCCTTCGTGAGAAATAAAATAATCCAAATAAACCAGGGAGCCCCTGAGGTCACAAAGTCAGCCCTGCTGTGCCAGGCAGTCTTAAGCCTGCTGTACAAACCACCATGCGAGGAGGAAACGTACCAACGTGTGTTCTTTTAAGAATTATAATTTCCCATGCCAAAATACATAAAAATATACACTCTCCCTAAAAGGCTTTGATAGAAGGAAGCTACATTTTGGTTGGAAACTAGCTTTGGTTACTAATATTACTACCCCTTCATTTAGGAAAGGGGTTTTATAATAACTGGCTTAGTGTGAACCACACAGTATCTTTTTTTAAAATAAAACAAAAAACAAGCTGTAGAACAGTTTAAGTAAAAACATAAGGAACAGGCTTTGAGGCCTTTAATTTTGAGATAAGACTCTCCAGCACTATATAGTTACTCTATTCTAAGTTACCCTTTTCCATTTTAAGGTCTAGTTACTGCCAGTCAGAAACTAAAGTAGGAAGGTCTTCAAAGTGTTTTTCCAATGGAGTTATTAAAACCAAATTTTCACATCCATTCATTTAAGAGTAAACAGTATTTTAGAGGCATGATCTAGAGAGCGCATGACCCCTAATGACACATGATCCCTTTATAGAACTCCCTCTTGACTTCTTCAGGCAGGATTTCTTTTTCTTTTTTTAAAAATTTCTTCTTATATTTACCTATTGTTTCTAAAATAGTTTTTAATACTTTATTATAGAATTATGTCACATCTTTGTAATCCCCAGGGCTCTCTCCTCCCTGATCATTTCTTCCCTCACCCTTCCCCCCAAGTTGTGAACTTCAGTTTGTCTTTTAGCTTGTTTTGGCTTTCCCTCCTGGCCTTTTGTTTGTTTTTCCTATGTCCCCTATATTTGTGAAACCATTTGAATTCTGTCTTTTTCTTTCTGACTTGTTTCTGCTAATATGATTTCTTCTAGGTACATACATGTTACCATAAAATCATCAAAATTTGTCATTTTTAATTGATGAGTAATAGTCCATTGTGTATAGGTACCACATCTTTTCCATCCATTTGTCTGTTTTGGGACATCTGGGATGTTTCCATGTCCTTGCCATTATAAATAGTGCTGTTCAGGCAGGGTTTCTGAGTGTCGTAACAACACGTGTCTCTGAGCCATACAGATCACACAGTCTTACGTAAACGGTCCCATCTGTACAGATTCTCTGACTCGCCTCCTTTGGGCAGTCTCATGCTTGTGAGAATTGTTGAAGTTATCACATAATTTATTTTAGGCCTAGGATGTACTTTATCGACCAAGTTGGTGACACATACTTAGGTTGTTTCCCATCTGTTATGTACTACAGAAGTTCTGGAAAAGTTTCTTAGTATACACAAGCACGTGTTTCCTCTGGTTTGGATACCAAAAGCATATCTGGGTATCAAAGGGAGAAGAACTGTTGGCACATCTTGATCTTTTCCAATGTTGCCAGATTCTTGAGTTTAATTTTTTCCATTTTAGCAGTTTTATGAAAGCTGTAGATTAGATGACTTTATTCCTGCATCTTCTCAGTTGTTTCTCCCTTGTGTTTTCCCTTTTCCTTTCCTATCTGACAAGATTTGGCTTTGCGTTTTGGGTCGTTTTGCAGTCTGTCCTCTTTTAGTCTAGTGACAGCCGCCTTGCTGGGGCGAATGCCCACATGCCTGGTGGTGCCACCTGCCTTCCCCCGCTGCACTCATCCAGCAGAGGCAAGGTCTGCTCAGCCAGTCTGTTCCTGCGACAGTGTCTGCGCACAACCTGGACTCCCCTACCCTTCACTGGCAGCACCCGCGGTATCTCTGCTCTTTGGGAAGAGGGGAAGGCATCATTTTCCTGCAAAAGCGGGAAGGTGCACTGAAATGCCTGGTGTGGGCCTTGCTCTGATCAGAAGTCACGGAGGGGTCAAACCTCATTCTGGTTGCTGGTGCTTTGGCGATGTCTGCAAAAGGGCTGGAGTTTATATTTTTTTTTTCCCTTTTTTTTAAAAAGTTTCCATTCTCATCAGCACTAAGAATTTCCATTATTCCACATCATTCCAACAGTGGCAACGTCAGACCTTTAAAATGTTCATGCAAGGGCCGGCACGGTGGCTTGTGCTTGTAAGCTTCAGCCTATGAAGTGGCCGGGGCTAGGGATCGCGGTTCGAGTCCCGCCTGGGGCCCGTAGCGAGACCTAGTTCTAAAAAAAATAGCTGGGCGTGGTGGTGCGTGCCTGTAATCCCAGCTACCTGGGAAGCTGAGTCTGGGGACTGCTTGAGTCTGTGGTACCCCGGGCAACGAGAGCCTGCGGTTCCACGGGCAAAAATAGCAAGACCTAGTCTCAAAAAAAAAAAAAAAGTTCATGCACCTCATAGTACGCAGTATTACTGCACTGTGGTTTTCCCTGACCAAATAAAGTTAACTACCTTTTCATATATTCTTGAGCTGTTTGTGTATTTTTTATTTTCTGCTTTTGCCCATTTTTTATATGTGACTTATCTTGTTTTTAAACTCATAGTTATTCCTACACATTTTTGGATCCAAATCCTTTTTAAGTCATGCAATACAAATATGTCCTCTCAATTTGTTTTATATCTTTATGATTTCTTCAAATGAAATGATGTTCTAAATTTCAGTGTCCATCTCTTCCTTAGTGGCCTCCCCTCCCTGAAATTCATGACGAAAGCTATAAAATGCTATATCTAGATTGTTAAATAGGGCTACAATAAAGCAAAAAAGGTATAATATATAACATTCTCTCAGGAATTGGTAAACATGACAAATAATTTAAGTGTAAATCCTCAGGATTGGGTTCTAGAGGACCTATTACTTACCATGCAAATTGTTATCAATTTCAGTATTTTCCGACATCATTGAATTATTGGTGCTGTAGCTCAGACCAAGAACCATCTGAAGATCTGAGAGATTCAGTCGTGCTGTTAATTCACCACTTTTATCCCCAACCTGCAATCACAAGTGCTTGTACTTTAGTATTAGAAGAGTCAGTGAAGATTTGTTAAAAAAATGTTGTGAACTTAAAACTGGAAGAAAGCAGAGAGAAATGAACAGTTTTAATAGAAGTATGAGGCTATAGTAAAATGAGTTATTATTAGTTTTTTAAGGACTAAAGAAAATTTTCTAAAATATGATAGTCAACTACATTCTATTCTTTAGTTCTCTGTGTTTTGGATTGCTCTTATTCTCCAGGATCACGTTAATCAGATGATTCTGTAACTTATTAACTTGAAATCACATGAATAAAATCTCCTTAAAATATATTTTCTTTCCTTGCTACAAAAATAGTTAACATTCTTAGCCAGCCCTTAACATTATGCTGAGAACACTTTCCTATACCTTATCTACAATGCATATAACAATTTGCAAGGTGGATACAATTATTACTATTACTCCCATTTTACAGAGAGAAATAAGGGTCAGCATAGCTCTCCAAGTTCAAACAGCCAGCAAGAGGCAGAACTCTGAGGGGGAACTAGTCCTTGATTTTAAATCATGGTTTTCCTTTTATACCTGTACATGCTAACTCCCCAGATAGAGAAGGGGTTAGACTTAGGGTCTATCTTCGTAATCCTTCCATCTCCTGATGGCCTATCAGCCTCTGCTTCCTGTCTTCCTACATCAAAACCAGTGCAAACATACCTGATACATACCTCAAAATGCAGTTCTTAGGAGAACACAGAAATGTACTACTCAGTAATAAGGGAGCTATGTGGAGAAAGATAGGGCACCCCTCCCCCAGCTGATTTATGAATGAAAATAGCATAGAACACCCTTTCAGTCTCATACCTCTCTCGAAATTTCCAAATGCTTTTCAGCAAAATGCATTGCTTGATCGTGATTCCCTAGAGCTGTGTACGCATTTCCTAAGCTCCAACATGCTCTTCCTTCCCCAATTCTGCAATATAATAGAAAAACTAACATGCAGTTATCTGAGAGGAGGTCTGTGTATAGGACACAAGTCATCCAGCTGCAATGAAGGGTTAGAGTAATGCTCGATTTATTTGATCTTTCATGCAGGAACACCCTGTTATAACACTAGAGGATTAGCATATTCTATTACAGTAACAAGCAAAACAGTTTTTTTAAACATCCAGTATATTATAGAACCTTTGGAACAGAACTTGCAGTACAACTACCCCATTTTCTTTCTGTGACAGCATTACCAGGTAATCATTAATCATTCAGTCTGTAAACACCACCAGGAGAAAGAACTCCTTTGGAGGCAGAGTATTTAATTTTGAACAAATATACATAAAAATTCTTCCTTTTTTTTTTTTTTGAGACTAAGTCCCACTATTTTTGCCCATGGAACTGCAGGCTCACATTGCCTGGGGTACCACAGACTCAAGCAATCCCCAGCCTCAGCTTCCCAGGTAGCTGGGATTATAGGCACGTGCCACCACGCCCAGCTATTTTTTTGGGACTAGGTCTCGCTATGTGCCTCCAGTGGGACTCAAACTGCAATCCCTGGCCCCGGCCGTGGCAAAAGTTCTTCCTCTTACTGAGGTAAAAACAACAAACTAGCATCCTAAAGCAAACATTACAGCCTAAATAAAGGCCTGCACAGTCAAAGATAAAAGAGCGGGAGGGGAATTAGCCATCATCATTTAAAAATCTAAAGATTTCATATAAAACTCAGAACTTCCAGCTTCTCTCAAAGCAGCAAGAGGATCTCGAAGTCCACCACAACGCACACACTAATCTCACTGGAGGACCTTTCCAGGTGACTGAATGACATCTACAGATCTTGTTCAAAGCTCTATTGGACCAGCGTACCCTGCTGGCACACGGTGGCCTTCAAGCAGCATACAGAGGAAGTTACTGAGATGGAATTTTTAACAAGGAGTTAAAAAAAAGCAAAGAAACTTGAAAACAAAGGGAAAATTGTACAGCTTCAACAACACATCAGTATTTTACCAAACTAAGTAAAAAGGTTTACAACTTACCTATCATTTAGCTCTTGGGCAATTGCTAAGTGCTTCAGATGATAATCAATGGCCTTTTCATAGTCCTGAAGTAAAGTATACGTGTTCCCAAGGCTGTAACAAGATTGAGCTTCTACAGCTCTGTCTTTAAGCTGTCGTGCCAACAGGAGAGTCTTCCTAAAAGAAGAAATTCTTATGTTATGCGCCCTTTTATTTTGAGCTGTAATTATTATTATTATTTTTTTTGAGACTAGGTCTCGCTATGTTGCCTGAGGTAGTCCCGATCCTGTGGACTCAAGCGATTCCCAGCCTCAGCCTCCCAGGTAGCTGGGATTACAGGTGCCCACCACCGCGCCTGGCTGCTTTTTCGAGACCAGGTATCTCTATGTTGCCCAGGATAGTCTCAAACCTGTGAACTCAAGTGATCCCTGGCCTCATGCCGCCCAGCACTTGGATTACAGGCGTGTGCCACCAGGCCAAGCAGAGCTGTAATCTGTAATAATCTTTAAACTCTCACTTTTCCTCTCACTGTTTTACTCTGGAGCTTACTATCACATACTTTCCCCATTTTAGATAAATCCACACTTACATAATTTAAGAATAATGCTACCAATTCTCCAGAGAAAAGAAACATGACAGAGCAAATACCTCCAAAACTAACACAAAACATTCAACATTAAAAAAAACTTTGCTGTGGCTGGGCACGGTGGCTCGTGCCTGTAAGCTTCAGCCTATGAAGCGGCCGGGGCTAGGGATCGCGGTTCAAGTCCTGCCTGGGGCCCGTAGCAAGACCTAGTTCCAAAAAAATAGCTGGGTGTGGTGGCGCGTGCCTGTAATCCCAGCTACCTGGGAAGCTGAGGCTGGGGGATTGCGTGAGTCCATGGTACCCCGGGCAACAAGAGCCTGCGGTTCCACGGGCAAAAATAGCGAGACCTAGTCTCAAAAACAAAACAAAAACAAAAAACAACTTTGCCTGCAATAGTACCTATAACTTAAAAGACTTGTCCATATAATAACTCCAAGCATATGTTTTATGTTTTGACCAAATTCAAAATACTTAGTTAAAATTCTTACTTATAGGCCATTACTCCCTGACTCATGAGGGGGAAGAGTGTAAATAGTAGGGAGAAAATTCATTGATAACGGATGGAGATTTTGTTGCCCCATAATAATTGGGTGGGAAAAAGCACATAATATACATACCACACATGCTAAATGGGTTGTAAAGACCTTAACATTTTAGAATTCCATAAAAAACAATCAGCTTTTAAAGATTAAAAACCAGCAGAAACATAAGGGGTCACACTTCTGCTATCAGTATACTAATGCTTATTGAGCAGTGTGGGCCAGGTACTGCACTCAGTAAGGACTACACACATTCTTCCAGTCCTCACAACCATCCCAAAAGCAAGCAGTGTACTGACATCTTCTGTTACAGAGGAGGAAACTGTGACTTAGAAGCTCATGGTTCTGCTGCTAGCATGCAAAGAGCTGGGAACTGGGCAGGATCGCCTAACTATTCATTTTACATTCATTTACAGAATTGGACTAACTTGTAGTATTCAGAGGCAGTCTCAAATTCGCCAAGAAATATGTACGCATTTCCAAGGTTGCTATACGCTCTTCTCTCAGCAGCTTTATCTCCAAATTCTTTTGCAATAAGGAGACGCTGAAATAAAAATTTAAATTAGATATTGCTGTACTAAACAGTGAAGACTATTCTAGTCATTGTTCAAAACACAGATGGAGTAAATGACCTGACTCGGAAGCCTTGTGCCATACCTGCTCATGAGCTATAACCGCATCCCTGAAGTTGCCGAGGAGGTAATGTGTGTTTCCCAGATTCCCAAAGGCACGACCTTGGGCTGCTCGGTCACCCAACACTGTCACCAGTGACAGGTTTTCCCTAAAGTGATAACAGAAAGTAATCGGAAATATGTTTGGGGGCATCTTTATAATTTGATTTGTAAATTAAATTCTTTTATCAGAAAAAAATTTAAATAAGCTTACAGCTATAATGTGCACATTTTAAAGATAAATCACAATACAAGGTAATTAAAGAAAATAACTAGAAACACTTTACTGAACCATTCAGTGAGGTTTCTGCCCAGAGTCACTGAGTTAATCCTGGAACCCCTGAAGCTAAAAAATTATACAAAATTCTATCGAGAAGACTTTTACTCCAGGTTAACTCAGAATTACCATTGCTTTTTTTCTTTTTGCCACTAAGTGGCACTGGTGTGCAACTTAACTGAAGGCTTTCCTGGGGAAAGGATCACTACTACTGTAGCAACTTAATATCATAGCAATGTCTGATGCAACACCAAAATTTAAAAACCTTGGCCAAACTGAAAAACTTGCTGTGGGATAAAGACTCTCCACAGCTAGGTGTGTCGACATGACTACATCTGTGGTACTCACTCATAATAATCCACAGCTGCCTGCAGCGCACTCCGCACTTCTTCTGGGAATTCTCCAGTGTCTTGAGCACCAGGGTAGCTATAACTTTTCCCCTTGGCATGATATACATTTCCAAGATTGTAAAGAGCTCTTGCTTCTCCTACCTAAAAGAAGGTGTCAGCAGAGTTTACATTTTGAGATCGGAGGCCAGCATGCTGAGCACATGTACTCATGTGCAGTATTCTTGGAGGTTCCCATCAAGAGAAAGAAATGTTTACACTGGCTGCCCACACACCACCCAGCAAAGGACTCCTCAGGAGAGAACCAGGTGCCCATTTTTTTCCTCTCTAAAAAAAATTATGTTTCAGTTTTCTTCTGCTTTTCTGTATCTTCTTTTTTGGTACTAACTTTAAACTACAGAAGAATGAAAACATGGAGCAGTTTAATGAAAGCATTTGGTGTATCATTTAATGTTTCCTTATTACCTTGTCATTCAGCTCTCTGGAGATGTCCAAGTGTCGCTGACAACAAACAACAGCTTCTTCAAAATTCCCAAGAACTTTCAAAGTGTTTCCTAGATTACCACTGGCTTTAGCTTCCCCCAACTGGTCTCCAATAGTCCTAGAATGAAAAAGCAGACTATGTTAAAATATAGAGTGGCCAGACTATAGTTCTCCCTAGAGAACAACTGACATAATTAAATCAAGAAAGGCTCATTAGTTTTGAACCTACTTTAAATAAAAATATCAAACTTCTATTTCTGTGATTTAGTTAATTTCCATTGACATAATTAAACTACAGTCATCTCACCACTGTTCAACTAATTAAACTATTTCAGCTTAAAGATTAGAAAATGCAATGCCAGGGAACTAAAAAAAGTCACTAAATGTATTAAGTTGTCTTTAACTGAATGAAAGCATTTTTAAAGTAACAATTTGGGGGCTGAGAGGGAATATTAAACAGCTTAATTACCTTGCCAGAGTTAAGTCATGATGATGGTATTCTAATGCCTTGGCATAATCATGCAAATAGAAATAGGCATTGCCCAGCTGACTGTAAATAGCACTAAGTGTTTTCAGGTCCTCTGTTCCAACTTGAACTGCAGCTTCAAAGAATGATACCCCAGCACGACAGTCTCCGGATTTGCACAAACGTTCCCCTTCCAAGGCCAGTTCCAGGCAAGATGCTTCCATCCTGTGAAATCACACAGGGCATTTAACAACAGGACAACTCACTGATGGGTTTAACTCCCAGTAATGGAATTTAAATGTGGACTGTGGCTACTCTATAACTGAAGTATACATGCATTATTGACAAGTAAACATCTATTGATATATATTTATAGCATATTAATTCACTTTACATATGCGAAGAACTCTTTTGCCTATTCAAATGTTTCTGAGCCTCAGTGACCTTTTAACTAAGTACCTCACCACAAAATTCATTTAAATTGACCTACCTAGTACCACCCACTTAACCAAGGAGAGAAACTAAAGCACTGAAGTCTTACGAGTTGTATCAGACATAGGGATTTGTTGAAAGTTAGGGACAAAACAGAAGACAATGTCCTAGATTTTTCTCTATCCAGGCAATCCTGTCCGTCAACCCCACCTACCAACTGTCTTCCTGATGATTCCTAGGCACTCACATGCAAGCATATGTTCTTCCCCACCCTGTCACCCCTACTTCTTTCCTTCCTCGCTCCACTTGTCATTAAGAAAAAGAAGTGAAATAGCCTAACCTACAAAACACACTTCCACAAGAGAACTGTCAGGAAACTTCACTTCAGAAAGCAATCATCTGAAGGTTTGCAGATATTCTCATGACTTGCACTGAATTTTAAAAGGCAGAATAATGAATGTAAATATGCATTAGGAAAAAGAGCACCCATCCTTGCTTGAGGTTCTAATTTTTATCTTTAGTAGGTTGCCTTCATCAAAGTCATCAGTATTTCAACTTTTTTTTAAGAGACTAGGTCTCGCTATATTGTCCCTGTTAGTCCTGAATCCACGGACTCAAGCGATTCCTAGCCTCAGGCTCCCAAGGTTGGGATTACAGGTGCGCGCGACCATGCCCAGCCAACATTCTCATCATTTCTGCCATGTATATGTACTTAGTTATTTATTTCATGTGTTTCTATAACTTGGCAATTTTCCTTTAATGTGGCACACCCAAATTCCTTTAATTAGCGTCACCCAATATAGATCATTGAAACTGAGTTTGGTGAAACCTAAGCCTGTTAACATGTGTTAACATTAAAACAATTAACTATTAAAGTGCAAGTAAAATTACCTAAAATGCCACCAGTAGCATACATATAACCTTTTAGAAAGCTTTCATGTAATACATCAAGCATTTTAATATTTTAATATTCAATTACTCCCTATTAGAATAAGCTTTAAGCAACTGTAACAGAGAGTGGTTCTTAGCCCTGTGTGCACATCTGCAGAGCTCATATAATGGAACGCTTCTGAAAGAACTCTTGAAGTAGTGTCCCACTCTGATGTGAGGTCTGGCTGCACTAATTTTTAAAAATCTCTACTTAACTCCAATATACGAGACAGGTCTGACAATTGCTGCTGTAACATGAAATGTGAATTAAAAATTAAACCAGCAGTCACCCTAAATTCATTCAATATGATTATATTTTTGTGTTCTAGTAACAGGTCAATTAACATATTTCTTCAAGAGCTATTTTTTAGTCCATAAGACTTCTAGGTTCCCTAGAGTCATAAATTAAAATGGAATTGTAAAAGTGGAAAACAAATATAGTGAAGCTAAAAGAAAAGTTTGGACTAGGATTAACAGAGCCAATTACAGGGTTCAAAACAGACTTCTGATTCAGAATGAGCAGATTTAGGAAATCATCTCTGATAGAAAATTTTCATGTTTTATATCCAGAAACTCTTTTTTATAACTAAAATAATTTACCCAAAGGCTGTATTTGCTTGCAATTAGGTTAGTAATTTCTACTTTTATTTATACCTATGTAAAAATAATCCAAGTAAATCTCTAACATTTTGCTTCAACATTAGAACAACATAGATAAAGGATAATATAGATAAAGGAAAATATAAAGCACATGGAAAAATAAATCAGAAACTTTAAAGTGGTGTGTGTGTATTTCTTTGTCATTTCACAATAAATTCTTGTCTTTTACAAGTGAAAACTGCCCATTCGAAGTCTGATAAATCATAACAAAATGAGAGTTCTATCATACAAGAAAATTCCCAAAATAAAAAAATTTTTTTGCTTAAGGTTTAGGGGATAATTGGTAAATTTTATGTGTACAGAGAAATGAGTCAGCGAAAGACTAATATGTAGAAATGTGATTTTACTAAGTGGTTCTTTTGCTTGATGAGACACCTGAACTATATTTGCCTATATACTGAAATCACTGAACACCTAAGAGTTCCCATAGGGGAAATGCTGGAAAAAAATCAAACATAATTCCAATTACATAAAAGAAATACACAATGAGCAATTTCACTACAAGGAGTTGGTCTTAAGGTTACAAATACACAAATTTAAAAAGACGTGTGTACAAGGATGTATGTTCACAGTAGCAAAAAAACCACAAATGCCCATCAATCTGGTATTGGTTAAAAAAAAAATACATGGCATGGTAAAAGGGGATACTAGTGACGGTACCACTACTTCACTGGGAGAGAGACAACTGAAGACAGCACCATCGGTTCGGGATGACTGCGTTGCTGGCCAGGAAGTTTGGGATCAGGCAGCTCTAGGTACCCATGTGTTAGGACTGCAGGAACCGGAAGTTTGAAACATGTTTGCAGGTGTCCATATACAGCAGAGAAACATCTTCAAATAAATACCTTCATCATAAATGTTAGACCTTCTAGATTTAAACTTAAATAATATTAAACTAGAACCATCTGTCCAAATGATGTTGCATTCAATATAAAATTTATAGTTTTACAACTTAAAAAAAATTACATAATTCTCCTTAGAAACAGTGGTAGCAACCTGGAAACCAGATGGCCACACAGCCATCCTTAAAGTCCCTGGAGACTGCCCTACAGGAAAAACTACCTTATGGAAAGTTATCTCAGTAACCAATGTCCACAATAAGAGTAAAAAAACTCCCTAGTTTTTGACTAAGATATTTCATGGCTCAGTATATTTTATTAGAAAACTAGTACCTGGCAAAATCTTCAACACCTCAATCAAATATATCTAATTGCAAAATAGGCAAGGCAGGTCGGTTTATAAATTTTTTACATTATCATTAAATAGTAATACAGAAAGTAATTTCATACCCTCTCTGTGTCTATGAGAGAACAGAATTACTTCATTTGTTTACCAGTTTGGTTGAAAACAAAGAACATACCGGGAGTAGAACACAAACCAGAAAATCATTCCACTAAAATATCTTGTATGTAAATTTCTTTTTTATTGCCAATCCTAGCCTCCAAAACAGTTTTTACCCATTCAATTTAACAAATAGGTATCCAGTTCTAGTTTATCTGTAAAAAGGGAAAATAGTAAAAAACTACCTTGATTAAACTTTGATGGGTAACTTTGTTTTTGAAGTGATTTTATTATATATTGTATCAAATATGATCCTCAAAATAACACTTTGAGATAGGTATTACAGACAGGGAAACTGATTCTCAGATAAGTGACCTACTTAAGCTCATACAGTGGCAGAGCTAAGAAATGAAGTTCTTTACTTTCAAATCCAGAGCTCTTTCCACCACTATACATTAATTCAAATTCTTCTTCAGGGAAGAATACATTATTAACTATAACTTACTAGCAAAAAGAAATCAACACCAAAACTGCATTCCTCTACAACCTATATGCAAGTCTAATTTTTATAATATTAAAATACTGAAATGTTTATTATTCATAGTACCAAGTGAATTAGGACATTTCCCAAAGAAATACTAGAGAAGCTAGTACAATGAACTTGATATATTCATCTTTCAACATCTACAATAATCGATGTGTGACGTAGTATCAGGTATATTTCATCTGTACTTCCACCTTCACTCTTCATTTCCAAATTCTTTTGAAATATAATACAGACAATATATAATTACATTGCAAATATTTTAGAATGTATTTCTAAAGGAGCAACTGCTTAAAAAGTTTAATCACAATACTACTAAACCTAAATCAATTACATAATTTTAAAAAGTTTAGACATTAATTTCATTTTATTCTCAGTCTTCATTTCTACTTTCAAAGATAGATCACAAAACACTAAGTATTCTGCTACCTTTCAGGAGGTTCCTTGGTGTTTTAAGAATTATATCACTTCAAAATTATAAACTTAGTGTATATAGAAATTCCTCTAGAGATAAATGAGGATTCCATACTGAAAGAGATGGGGAAAAAAAGAAGAAAAAAGAAACATGAATGAAACATTGTCAAGTATTTACTAGGTGACTTAAATTAGACCATGACTCCTAGCTTAAGAGATGCAGACAACTAACTACACACAATTACACAATTCAACAAATGTACATAATGTTGATCCTAGAGCACTGATGAAGTCAGGTAATTTTTTTTCTGTATGTCTTTACTAAAAATTGTTTTCGATTTTCAAGTATATTTGGCGGGAAATCCTATAGCTATATAAAACCATGCTTGACCTGTCCTGTATCATGGAAAAAGAACAAATCTATATTTTCCTGCAATCCACTCCCCCTGATCAACTGCTCTTAAAGTATTTTAAGCATGTTAAGCATGCTTAAACATCTTACAAAGTTCATCAGACGGTTATGTCCAATGACATTCAATGTACTTTCCATTAAATGTGAACCATGAACCAGAAATCTTAGCTGCCCAGATAGAGCTAATGGTTAAAGAGAGTGGCAACGGAGGAGACTGACATAAATGAATTTTAATATAGCTAGTGCTAAGAGAAAAAGAGGTACAGCATGTCATATGTAGGGCACACTGCCAAACTAGGGCATATAGATATGGTTTTTAGGATGAGATACTCTCTAAACTGAATCTTCCATATTGAGTAGAATTAGCTAAACAGAGAAAGGAAGGGCATTCCAATCACAGGGGGTAGCATAAGCAAAGGTGCTGAGACATGAAACAGCAAGACATGGACAGAAAACCAGAGCTCAAAACACAAGGGAAGCCTAGAAGGAAGTAAGGTTGGAACAGGTAGTGGCCAGGTAAGAAAGAAGGTCTGTCCTAGGTTAAGTGAGGCCCTTCCCTGCAGGTGAGTAGGAAGGAGTCACTCTAGGGACTGATTATGCAGACATTGCATCATTAGTCCTGTGCTTTCAGTCTGAACCCTCTCGTTGTGAATTAAAACGATGGATTGCAAGAGGAAAAGTACAGAAAATGAAGGGAAGATGATGGCGTCTGAACTAGAACAGTGATGGAGAGAATCTTGATAGGCAGATGAGGTTCAAGGACATTTCAGAGCCCTTCACAGTGGCTAGAGTAAGAAGGGAAGAGAGTATTGAAAGATGATTCCCGGATTTCTGAAAATATGCTCAAAGGGGTAGGGGAAGTATTTCATATATTAATAGCTTTTTTTTTTATTATGTTGAATGCTTTCATTTTCTATTACTTGAAACTTTTTTTTAATAGCAATGCTTGCACTTTACCTATATAAACTTCCTTGGCACCAACATTAAGACCCATTTTCTTTAAAAACTCATTTATAAAACAAGATCACGAAAACAGTTTTAACAAAGCCATTCAAGATTGATCACATTAAAAAGTCCATCTGTTACATCAAATATTCAATTTTATATTGGGTTTTATCAAAGATTATAAAATATAAAGTAACACTGTAAGTTCTTCCATAGGTCAGAATAAACTGTATAGTGTTTAGTTAGTCTCTACTACCATTTTCCAACAGAAAGGATACAAAAATAAGACCCACTACAAGAAAAAGAAAGAAAACACTGCTTATAGGAGATAGTAACTCATGCCTGGTATATTTGAATATTTTGAAGTTTAAATTTGAAATGATCATACTTAATAAACATGCTTAAACAAGGTTTAGGAATCACTCACTGAGAAAGCAGCAGTCTTACCTGTAACGAACATGAAAAGAATGGTCTTCCCTCATGCTTATCAAATTTTCCTCCATGGAGTCATAGTATAAAGTTGAGTAAAATATGAAATTATTTTATTTTGTGCCAATCCAGTTCTTTACAATGTAGAATTGTTTGCAGAACATTGTCCAGTTAGTATATTAATAAGTTGGTGTTAATACATCCTAAGCTCCTGCTTCTTCATTAATAATGAAAGGAGGTCAATGTCAGCTTAAAGGTTCAAAATGTGTCTCATATCCTTGAATCTGTGGCCCTTTCAGCAGCACTTCAGCAACATCTCTGCAAAAGGAATACAAGATGCTTTGCTTGAAGACCTATTTTAAAAGAATTACCTGATGTAATCCCAAATTGTACATAATCCCATAGCTAACTCCATGGACTGTCATGTCAATCATGGGAGACAGCAGAGGCTTAACTGTCACCAGGAAGCTTCTCAGTAAGTGAATAAAATTTATTTGAGAACTGCAGTTTAATATGTATATGTATAAATTAATAGTTACAATTATAAAGTCCTGGAATCTCAGTGTGATAAACAACCTAACACTCACTGCAGCTTTCCAGAATGGTTATGAAAGAAACTAGTTTTGAATAGTCCTAATTTTGAATAGTTATAGTAGAAAGCTTGTTTCATATTTGGAGCAATCTTTCCATTTCTACCTGTCTGTTCTAGTTCTGTCTTCTACCGCCATCCAATCACGACTAATTTCTTTCCCATATTACATGCTTTTAGTGTTTCAGCTGTAATTAAATAACACACACTCACTGCTTAAGTACAGTTAGACTTAAAGTGGGGAGCAGAATGATCAGGACCTATCATGGAGGAGGCTGAAGGTGGAAAGTATCAGTCTTGGGAATACTGACAAGTATTGGTAATGGTTTTCATATTACTAACCAGGTTAGCACATAAGAAATGCAAAAATAATCTTCCTCTTTTCTCTTCCCTTGGTTAACAAAGAAAGCAGTATTTTAAGAAAGAATGAGAGGAGAGCAGCTATTAAACCAACTCTCTTTTCCTTTTGTTCGGAATATCATTGGATCTCTTTTTCCTTAGCATAAAGCATTTTAAAGGAAACAACGTGGATATTCATAGCAAGAGCTCCAAAGTGCATCTAGATTCCAAGACACCCAAATGTTAACCAATTTGTCTTTTACTACAATTTTGAGATGTAAGTTGTTATTTCTATGGTCCAGAAGGTATCGTATTAGAATTTAATGTTCAGTTAAAATTATAATTTAAATGAAATATTTTCCATTCATGAGATCACATGGAAATTCTATTTTTAAACATTCATTTTTAAAAATACTAACTTCATACTTATTAAGATATAAATATGTAGTCAAATGTATATAAAGTTGCAAAATTTCTTAAAATTCTGCAGACTACCATTTAAAAATAATTAAAATAGACAAGACAGAGAGAAATAAAGAATGTTATTCATCACTTTCCTAAGGATAATTCATAATATGGCATTACTATTCTCAAAAGCAGAGTATGCTCCACCAAAAGGCAATCCTTACAATCTCTGTAACAATTAAGTAGTATTTCTTATCTTAAAAGTATTCACTGAACACACAAGAAACTCTTGATCCAGTGATGCACACTGCAAGAACTCTGTGTAACCAATTTAGTAACAGTTGTTCACTCATGTGCCACATTACACGCAGTTAATAAACCCACTTCATATTTACTAGTTTATATATTATCAGCTTAGCACTAATAAAATTTGAGCAAATATTAAATTGTGAATTGTTCATTAGGATAAAAAATTTTAATTTTCTTAGGATCAGAAAACGGAATGGGATTAGAAGTTTGAAAGCCTACTTAGGAGTTATCAAGTTTAACCTCAAATCTCCATTGAGACTAATAATTTGCAAGAAACACATGTGTCCTTAATAACATCACTGATTTTAACAGTGGTTCAAAAAAAATTCACTGCTAACAAAACTATTAACTGACAGCATCTTCTGGTTTGCGCATAAAGAGAAAGCAATCATTTTTTCCGTATCCTAGAAACTGACAGTGCGTAAAAAGACCAAGTACATAACTAATTGCCTCATGTCTAATTACCTGATTAGGAAGTCAGAACAGGCGCCTGTTATTTAGGTAGGTGGACATACAGGGACTGGCCAAGATATGCAATCAAAGGAAGCAAGAAGTCCTGGCGCTGTTTTGCTTCACTGGCAGTAAAAAATTGGGTGATAGACATTAGATTTGTATCTTTTGTTCTTTCAATCTATCTACTCTTGACTAAGTTAAATGCTAATAACTTCTGATCTGTTTCTTTTATTCAGGTATCTCTAAAGTTAACACCTGTCAGTTATATAAATATATATGTAACCTACTTTTTTTTTTGGTTTCCATATTTTTGTTTCCAGATAATTAAAGTTCTTAGGCTTCTCTTATCCTAATAATTCCCTCTAAGATATAATACCCAAATTCTCCAAATTGCTTTTAGCAGTATTATTTCAAGGCAAAGAGCAGTCATTTATCAATGTGAGCTGGATAGATATTAGAAGAATCAAGAACACATTTAAAATAAAGTTCTTTTATATTCAAATTCAGGGCACAAGTTACAGTAACAAAAACACACCATATTAATAATAGGGGTAAAGAAAGTATGATGTCAAAACAAAACTCAAGCAACAACCCTGGGTAAATTGCTTATGTTTTGTCAAATTATGTATCTATAAGTAGACACTGATTTTGAGATAAACTAGATATAGCTCATCATTCAATCCAAATTTCTATTTTTAATTACATTTTATCTGGACAATATATTGTGGAAACAAGATGACAGGTGTAATGAACAAGAGACAGGCAGTAAGTTTACACATAAGAATATGCTAGGAGTATAAGACTAAGGGCTCAACCGTAAGTTCAGTTTGTGAGATGTTAGCGTGGCAGATGTTGACGAATCAATTAAAACAAGGCATTATTTTGACATCAGGCTATATGATGTGGGAAATTAGTGCCTGAACATGGGGAGTCAGACTCAGGAATAGCGGTATTCAATTAAGTAATCTGGGTAAAAGCACCTAGAAAAAATGAAAAAAGCACCTAGGGAAAAATGCTCATTTAGTGGATCAGAAGGGCAAAGGTCAAGCAGTAACAGAATGTCCAAGCTTTACAATTTGAGAACAGGTGGAAGAGTAGCATTACTCACAGTGCTAACGGACTGCAACACAGATACTCAGAAGCAGGAAAAAATACTTATGTCAGGCTTGTACTTAATAAAGTTATATTCACAAGTCTAATAAGTGAAAGAAAAATAAAGGTATCATGGCTGAGATCACTTGAAATAAGATAAAATTTGATAAACAGGGAAAGTCTGAGTGGTGTAAGAAGAACGATGTGACTGACAATTGTACATCTTTGCATAATCCTAACAGGAGAAACAAATCAGCAATAAAAGTTCTTATTTTTATTCACCATACTCAATTTACACCAATAACAAACTATTCATAGTCCTGAGAAGTAAAGATAACACAAGATTTTGTGAGTGTATGTGTATCTATATCTGTCTAGAGTGTTGAACTAGCTTTAATGTTAACTGATAACTGTCCTATATATCAAATGTAATTGCTTTACAAACCCCTACAATTACTGTACTAAACAATTATAACATCTAGAGCATTCTATTTTCTACAACTACATAGAAATGAAATTACTACAGATTGTGCTATAAAATTATATTCTTAAAAGCAAATAAGCAATCTTAATGTACTCTAAAATTAAATCTGAATTTATTGCTAGTCTTTAAGACTGCAACTATCAATGTTAGCCTGTGAGATATCAGGCCAAGCTAGTTTAGAACACAGTGCAACAATGTAACTGCTATCTAGATAGACATTTTACAATAAAACCTTCTAAAAACTGTGATCAACTAAATAAACAGAATAAGGTACAAAAGGTAGATCAGAATTAAAGTACTATGGATTCCAAATCTACATCATCTTTAAGATGTAGACTTGAAATGCATTTGGACTCCAATTTGACTGACTGCCTGTTAGTCAAAAGGATTACCAACTCTATTTGAAATTAAATTTTATAGGCCATTTGAAAGATACATGCATGCAAAATAAAGGTACTTTTATTTTCCAATTTCCAATTTTTATTCTTGGTAGACTCAAAAAACTCAGGCCTCGGACTATGAACCTGACTGAAACAGGTGGGAGAATGGGTATAGGGAGTCAATCTACAAGTCACAGAGATGTAAGGTACAGCACGGTGTGTCGTTAGTACCACCATAGGGCATATTTGAAAGTGGCTGAGAGATCTTAAAACTGCTCCTCACAAGGGAAAAATTTTCAATTATGCATGGGGAAAGTTTAACTAGATTTAATGTGATCAATTCACAACATACACATGATAATATGCTGTATTGACAATTACACCTCAAAAAAGATAAACAATGGACAAAATAATTTCAGAGTAGAATAATCCAAAAGCAATTTTAGTAATATAAGAATTCTTTTAATGCTTTTAAATATTTATACCTGAAAGTTCATCATTTTTGTGTTTGAGTCATCCATCTATCCATCATAGAAATCGGAAAAGAACCCAAATGAATTACACTTCTTGGATATCCAAATACTAATAAAAGTTGTATAAGAAATTTCAAATTAAATATTAGATTTAATTAAATATTAAAATCCAAAGGGAGAGGGGATTAATATTTAATTAAATATTCAAATCCCTTTGGACTTGAATATTTCAAGTTTCATTTTATTTATTTTTTTTGTTTTGTTTTGTTTTGTTTTTGAGACTAGGTCTCGCTATTTTTGCCCGTGGAACCGCAGGCTCTCGTTGCCCGGGGTACCACAGACTCAAGCCATCCCCAGCCTCAGCTTCCCAGGTAGCTGGCGCGCGCCACCACGCTATTACAGGCGTGCGCCACCACGCTATTTTTTGGAACTAGGTCTCGCTACGGGCCCCAGGTGGGACTCAAACCGTAATTCCTAGCCCCTGCCGCTTCATAGGATGAAGCTTATAGGCACGAGCCACCATGCCCGGCTCTCAATTTCATTTTAGCACAGCTCTTAAACAGTAAGATTTTTCTGGGATGATAAACTAGAAATTTAAGTCAATCTGAATTATGCCAGTGACTAAACATCAAAACCTGCTTTGTAATCCTAGTCTAAGGACTAAGTTTATGGGACTCTGAATAGTTCCCTCACTGAAGCATATACTCAGCCTTGTATTTACACACTGTCTCAACAACGGGAGAATAAAGTTAAAGTTAGATACCTGTTAAGAAGATGGACAGGCAGAAACATATGGCAGGACAGGGAGCCATAAAAAAGATACGGCAAACTCCCCAGGAGCAACTATTAAATAAAATGTCTTGTCCTCTCAACACCAAGGAAATTGCTTTCCCTATAAATGATTTTTTTATTTCTTGCTAAGAACTTAGAATCCTATCCTACCAAGAAAGCCTAACTTTAGTACATTTCTGCTCCACATGGAAATGAGAATTTTTTTTTTTTTTTTTCTGAGACTAGGTCTCGCTATTTTTGCCCGTGGAACTGCAGGCTCTCGTTGCCCGGGGTACCACAGACTCAAGCAGGGAATCCCCAGCCTCAGCTTCCCAGGTAGCTGGGATTACAGGCACGCGCCACCACGCCCAGCTATTTTTGGGGGACTAGGTCTTGCTATGTGTCCCCGGCGCAACTTGAACCGCGATCTCTGGCCCCAGCCGTGGCTTCCTAGGTTGCCGCTTACAGGCATGCGCCACCATGCCCGAGCGGGAATGAGAATCTTTATATTCATGTACAGAACTCAGTAAAGTCTTACTCTCAATTTGTGTCTAAAACTGGATATTACGTGGTTCATTAGGTACTGAAAGACAGGGGTCCTAAAAAACTATTTCCATATAGTTCAGAGTACCTACAGGTGTCTTGAAAGTAGGATTATGTTCCTATAGATGGAGTCCAGAGATACGGAGGAGATTTAAGCCAATACACAGAGGCAGAAATACACACGTTGCGTTCTGGGATCAAGGCATGGTTTGAAGCCCACAGTGACCTGTTAGGATCTTGAGTAAGCTGAAGTCCTAGAGTTGGTTTGGGTGTGATTCTACTTACGCAGCAGGTGTTGTGATGATTACAGCGAGGATTTCTCAAGCACCTAACCCTGAGCCCAGCTCCAGTACTGACCAAAAGAACTCCAAGTACAGGAGTAATAATGACAGTACCTATTGTTATCATAATACTATAATATCTATTACTATATAACATAATATATTGTATAATAAAGAACGTGTCTAGCAGAATAGACTTAGGGCAATTTAAAACGTAAAACGTTTTCAGTTTTGAAATTCCAAAGAATTACAACATCGCGTCTTTCATAGTTCACACTTCAGAACAAAGGCCACTGTTCAAATCTCTATACCCTAACTTTGTTGAGATCAGCCTAAAACCAAGTCTCGGATTTATGTCAAAACAGTATATTGGTCATACTGCGTGCCTGGCACGACAAAAGGAACTACAAACCACAGCTTCTCCCGTCAGAGAGACTGGACTGCAAAGCCTCCTCAGGACTATCACACAACGTTATCACTTTGTATCGCCCCGCTTCGAGGCTGCGGGAGGACCGAGGCGGCTGTGAAGGCCCCGCTTACCCACGCCCACGCCGACCCATGATGGGCTTC
Source organism: Uropsilus gracilis (assembly GCA_004024945.1). NCBI lineage: Eukaryota > Metazoa > Chordata > Mammalia > Eulipotyphla > Talpidae > Uropsilus > Uropsilus gracilis. The sequence goes on from PVHY01010436.1 coordinate 29,415, forward strand.
CCCTTTTCCACCTGGCTCACCCACTTCGAACCCCCACGTAGTTCTAAGCCAAAAGCCACAGCTGCTATTCCCACGGCGACAACGGGCTAGCTGTCGCACGCCGGGGGCCACCAGGCCGGAACTCGCCCGCGGCCACCTCTCAAGGGGCAGCTGAAGCCCCAGCCGGGTCGGCCCGTGGCTCCCCACGCTGGAGGCGCGCCAGGTCGGCTCCACGCGCCGGCGGGGCGCAGTCTTGCACGGAGGCAAAGGCAAGTTCCAGCCTTGACGCGTTTTCCTGAAGCGAGTTCAGGTGACACCAGCTCAGACCAGCTGGCCGGGTCCAGGGAAAGCACAGCGCCTAGGTGTTTCACGGTTCGGGGATGTCCGAGGGCTTTTAGCGCAAGCGGCTTTCAACTCGCTTCGCGGACCAGAGCTTCCGCAGCGCCCGCCGGCGGCTCGGGCCCGCGGCTCGGCCCCTTCAGGTGACACGCAGGTGTCTGACAGGAGCTGAGGGGCCCACCTCCCCGGCGCCCAGGAGTCGCCTCGCACCTCACTCCCCGGGGTTCGGGACCTCGGGCGACCGGAGCCTCAAAGCAGACCAGGGAACGAAACTCTGGCGCTCTCATCTCTCTTCAAAATCTTAGTGGAGAGGTCCGCGCGCGCGAGCGGCCCCCCGACCCGCCCCCGCCTCCCCTCACCCCGAACAAAGACGTCGCCCCCACACCCTGGACGCAGAACCCGACCCCGACGCGCCCACACACGCCCGCTCCCCGTCACCCCTCTCCGCCGGACACCCTCAAACGCCCGCAGAACTCACCTCCCGCGGGCCGGCGAAACCAGGGAGCTCGGCGGACGGGGCGCAGCGGCAGCAGCGGCCGCCTCAGGCAACAGGCGGGTAGCCGCGGCCCCTCCCCCAGGCGGGTCTGCGCTTCGCGGGCGCCTGGCCAGACAAGGGCACCACGGGAGGCCGGCGCGCGCCCCCCGCCCCCGGCAGGTCACGTGAGCCAGAACGGCCCGGCTCCCTCTCCGCCCCCCCAGCGTCCCACACCACAGAGGGGTCGCGCCGCGCCGCCCCGCCCCGCCCTCTGCCGCTTCCCTCTGCGCCTGCGCCCCCGCTCCAGTCTGCCCATTCAAACCGACAACGCCCCGCGTCTTTCGGACCCGCCAATGGACTGCGTGGGGCGTGGTCTTGAGGGCGGGGCCTCCGCGGGGCGGGGCCTTCGCGGGACGGGGCGGGGTCTTCTGGGGCGGGGCGGGGCACTGCGTGCCTGGCTGAGGGGCAAACCAGGGGACTTACTTGGCCCTCAGCTGGTCCGGGACCAGTCTTCCATCCCCGAGTTGAAGTTTCTTGCCAGGCTTCTTAATGTTTCTTCTGACACTGAAGGGTGGAGTGTCCAGAAACAGTCCTTCAAAGAGGGTCTGGCCCAAAGCCCTTAAAAGATGGGAGTCCAAAATGAGTCGATTCCTGCTCTTAAAGACTCGGTCCCGCCCTGCAAAAAGAGCATCCCTAGAGGCCTCTGCGGGATATTTAAGAGAAAGAGCACTCTGTGAAGGGAACAGAGAGACCCGTGTGAAAGTCTGAACAAGGCAGCCTCAGTTCTTGAGACTGTGTCACGATCCTGGCGTTTCCAGCTGTTGGGAAAACGCAGACTTGTGCTGACTGCAGAATTGCTGGTTCCCAGGAAAACTGGGTGGTGGTTTTACTGAATTTGGGACAGATACATGTCAAGGACACGAGAAGTGTACGTTTTCTTTCCCAATCTTTTAAGCAAAAGAATAGGTTTCTGTTTGTTCTTAACAAAATACCTAGACAGTAGCCTCTCTAAACTAAATAATCTGATGAATTATTTCTGCTGGCTTTGATACATGGCTTTGAGTGCCAAATTCAGGGATTTAGATACTGATACTTCTTCACTAATTTCTGATACTGTTTCACTAAAATGATACTTAATTTCTTCAGGCTTAAGGATATGTTAAAGCCCTAGTTTTGGATAGTGGCCACGACTGTGAGGAGCATTTCTCATAGGAACCTGCTGTGCAAAATTGGTCAAAATAACAGCTTCAGCATAAAGCTAGACCTGCAGAGTTTCACCTCTGTCACTTAATGGCTGATTGATCTCAAACAAGTTTTTTATTCTCTTTAGCCTTAGTTTCCTCAATTGCAAAATACAGATTAAAAAAAAAAGTTCTCCTATGGGTGGTTGTGATTCTTCAGTGAGTAAATTTTGTTAAGTGGTTAATATAGTGTATGACTGTTCAGTAAATGGTACATCATTATCAATAACTACCTTTAATAAATTAGGTGGCTGTTCTATTTCAGAGGTAGGTATTATCATTCCTTCTTACTCATACATTCTTTTTGTGTGTATTGACACAAAAGCTACAAAGGAAGTACAATATATCAAATTCACACTTGTTCAAAATGAATCATTATTTCCTTTCTGCAAATCTTCTGCTTGAAACTCTTTAGCAACTTCATGTTTGATTTAAAATAAAATCTAAATTCTCTACCATGACACTCAAAGCCCTACTGACATCTTGCCCTGGCCCCCCCTACCCTCCAGCATTTCTCTCTCTTACTGGTTCACTTTCCTTCAAGAACACAGGACATTCGTCTAGCCTTAAAATAGACCAACCTTCAGGGTTCTTTCAGGGTTTCCTTGCTTAAATTCTGCCTGCTACCACCCCCTCAGCCTTAAGCTTATTCATAACAGTACTCAGCAAATATCTATTAAGTTTCTATGTGGCTGGAACAGTTTTAGGTGCTGGGGATATAGTGTTGAGCAACATAGAACACAATCCCTGCTCTCATGGAGTTCAGTATAAATTAGTAACTAGAAAAGTAACAAGTTGGGATAAGTTTGATGTAGTTGAAGTAGGTTGATGTGAGAATGAATGATTAGATTGAGCGTCAAGATAAGAAAGGCCAGTCTGAGAAGGTAATATTCAAACAGATTCTAAATTACAAGAAGGAGCAAGAGTTGAAGCTCAGAGGAGTACATCAATGCAAAGTCTTGTGAGAACATGTTTTGTGGGTTTGAGAAACTGGAAGAAGGCCACCCACTGTGGCTTCAGGAAGTGAGGGAGAGAACATACAAGTACAAGATGAAGTCACATGAGATCATGTGGCCTTTTTAGACTAGGGTATTGAGTTTAGGCTTCAATTTTTAAACATTATAGTAGTCAGTGGAAGTTTTAAAATATGAGGATAACTTTGCCTGAATTATATTTTCAGAAAAAAGGTACTCTGAAATCCAGAATTTGAGATATCTTCTGGGATCTCTAGTTCAGACTCTTCATAACATCATCGTTATGAAAAACAAAAAAGTTAGATGAATATTGATGAAGTTTTGAATCAAGGTGTGTGTGTGTGTGTGTGTGTGTGTGTGTGTGTGAAAGAGAGCAAGAGAGAGAGAATGAAAGACTTGAGAACCAGGGAAATTTGAATATAGATCAGATATAGGCTAATTATAAACATACTGTTAATTTTCTTAGATGTAATATAGAATTATGGTTATATATGGGAATTTATTTTTAGAAAATATAAGATGAAATATTTAAGGTAAAGGAATATAACTTTTGCAACTGATATTAAAATGGCTCAGCAAAAGACAAAAGGAAATACAAACCAAATATTGAGTTGGATTCAGTGAAGATAGCCATGTGGAGATATATATTTAGATAATACAGATTGAAAGAGGCAGATTTACATAAGAAAGGTGAAATAAAGGATCAGAAATAGAAGGAGAAAGGAAGAAAGACACTCTGGACAGCCAAAATCCAGGATGGGGTAAAGAAATCACCCACTATTCTTATATTATTCTCTTACCTTTTCAGAAGTTTGGAATTTCTTTCAGAATAGAAAGTAGGAAAGAAAATCATTCTCTAGCATTCCATTTCTACTCTCTCTCTTCATTTTGTTTTTATTATTTTCTTACAACCATAGAGATGTTTGTATGATTGTTGATCCCCTTATGTATGGCCCACCTTTCTCCACCCACTCCTCCCTGAATCCCTCCTCCAGTCACTCCAGCTGTGCAAGTCATTGGCTGATGCTTGACCCACTGATATCTTCCTTTTCTGGTACAAGGTCCTTTTCCTGGGTGAGGACCTGTGCTCCTGGGACTTGGAAGTCCATGCTGCTTAAATTTCTAGGGGTAACTTGAGGCAGATGGCCAGTCAGGAACCTCTTGTAGGTCAGGTGTGTGGCGCAATTCTCCAGGCTTTTTTTACCATGGCACTTCCTGTGGTGAAGTTGACAATCTCCTTTTCTCCAAATCCATGTAATCATTGGAATTCATGCCTCCTTATTCATGCTAGCTGCCTCCTCCATTCTGATGTCTGTCCCGTGGTGCTGCTTCCGAGCCTTATAGTTCTGGTTTCTCGCCAAATGTGGCGAGTGCCTGTAATCCAAGCACTGGGAAGCAAAAGGCCAGGGATCGCTTGAGTTCACAGGTTTGAGACTACCCTGGGTGACCTAGTGAGACCTGGTACTCGACAAAAGCAGCCAGGTGCGGTGGTGCGCGCCTGTAATCCCAGCTACCTGGGAGGCTGAGGCTGGGGATCGCTTAGTCCGCAGTATCAGGACTACCCCTGGCTGTAGCAAGACCTAGTCTCAAAAAAAAAAAAAATAGTTCTGGCTTCTGGCATTAGGATCCCAACTCTGAGTCACTGGCATTAGAGAAGTTCCCCAGTGGGGACATTCTCCAGCAGATTGGTCCATTTCCTCTCCTCTCATGGTTTTCAGTTCTACCATGGGGCCGCAGCTCCTTCTCTGTGACTTTCCTCCCCCACTGGAAAAGGAAGACACTTGGCTCACGTTGATTGCATCTCTGCATGGGGATTTGGCTCCATAGGCCCTGAAACATTGTAGGTGCAGCTCTTTGACAGGTTACTTCTGTAACTAGCTTCACAGTCTTGTCTCTTGTGTTTCCAACCATGATCAGCTGGGTCCTACAGGTGATGATTATGGCCAAGGCCTTTATCTTCTCTTCCTGTATGTCTGCAGCTGGATTGTTGCTTTTCTCATTCCTAGTGAGATCTGATGCAAATGGGAGTGAACCAAACAGTTCCCCCTCTTGTTTTTTTAATATTCTATTTTATTTTTGGATTTTTTTACAATGTAACATTGTATGGTTGCTGACTCCTATGGGAATGGCCCCTCACCATGCCCCTTCTGGTCTCTCTACCTCCTTTCTTATGTCGTTTGTCCATGCTTAGCCTTTTGATCTTCCTTTCTGGGGCTATGTCCTTATCCTGGGTGAAGGTGTGATTTCTTGGAACATGGTAGAACGTGCTACTGAACTTTCCAGTACTAATTTTTCCTTTGTAGACCAGTCTGAGCTCATTTGGCTTGTATCAATGCCTCTTGCTTCTTGATGACTGTCACCTCCATTGTTTTTTGTCGACTGACGTGCAAGTGCCGCCCGGGTCTGGGTACCTCCTCTTCTTATTAACTACTTTTCCTTACATTGTTGTCATCCCCACCACTGTAACACCTGTGAACCATCACCATATTCTCCCATGTTTTGACCCCCACTTCCCCTTCCTTGCTGCATGTCTCAGCTTGCTAGTGTTAACTTTTTCTTGACTTTTTGTTCAGTTTCCCTAAATTCCATGTATAAGTGAAACTATCTAATATTTATCTTTTTTCTTCTGATTTATTTCACTGAGCATTATCCCTTCTAGCAACATCCATGTTACAGTAAATGGCATGAGTTTGTCTTTTCTGATCACTGGGTGATATTCCATTGTACATCCATTGTACATACATATATCCCACAACTTTTTGAACCACTCATCTGTTGGGGGGCATTTGGATGGTTACCATATCTTGTCTATTGTAAATAGTGTTTCAGTCAACATGTGAGTGCAGGTTTCTTTTTTTTTTTAGACTAGGTCTCGCTATTTTTGCCCATGGAACCGCAGGCTCTCGTTGCCTGCGGTACCACAGACTCAAGCAATCCCCAGCCTCAGCTTCCCAGGTAGCTGGGATTACAAGCGCGTGCCACCACGCCCAGATATTTTTTTGGAACTAGGTCTCGCTACAGGCCCCAGGTGGGACTCAAACCATAATCCCTAGCCCCGGCCGCTTCACAGGCTGAAGCTTACAGGCACGAGCCACTGTGCCTGGCCTGCAGGTTTCTTTTCAAATTAGTGTTTTTGTGTCCTTTGGGCAGCTTTCTTTTTCTTTTCTTTTCTTTCTTTCTTTCTTTCTTTTTTTTTTTTTTTTTTGAGACTAGTTCTCACTATTTTTGCCTATGGAACCGCAGGCTCTTGTTGCCTGGGCAGATTCCTAGCAGTAGGATTGTTGGATATTATGGCAGATCCAGTTTTAGTGTTCTGGGGAATCTCCACACTAATGGTTGGACCTGTTTACATTCCCACCAGCAGTGTAAGAGGGTTCCTTCATCTCCACATCCTCTTCAGCATTCATTGTTTCTGCTTTTTTTCTTAATGTGAGGCTTGTAGAATTCCATTTCTGACAGAAATGAACTGTATAGCCTATCAAACTCTGAAACTCTCCTATCCCACTGAAAACAACTTAAAATGATCATTAGAAAATGTATCTATGCACTAGCATGAAAGTAAGGATTACTCAGAAGGATTAGTAAAAAAGATTAACAGCACTCCAAAGCCACACTTTGTCTTGACCTAACCAGATGAACCTGAGTTTTAATTGTCATAGTCTTATGAGACATAAAAAGAGGCAAAGGTCAGTTCCTACCAAGATGAGGAATCTATTAAGAAGGCCTACTTTAAAAGCCAGTATTTTCCCCCTCCCCTGCCCCAAAGCTTCCAGTTTTTCCCTAGAAGACTAAAAAAGAAAATTGTATTTGTCAGCCTTTATGCAGAATGGAAGGTGGTATGTCTTCTCTTAGATTTTTTTTTTTTTTTTTAAGAAATTAGGTCTTGCTATGTTGCCCAGGGTTGTCTCAAACTCACAGACTCAAGTGATCCCCAGCCTCAGCCTCCCAGGTAACTGGGACTGCAGGTGCATGCCACCATGCCTGGCTTCTCTTAGATTTTTTTAACCCAAAGCTCTACCTTGGTTTTCTGAAAAGCACTAGCACATAATTTAAAGTAATTTCCAATTGGTTGTGTCCCTAGATAATTGGCAGAGATAAGCCAACTCACCTCTAGAAGAACCCAACTGCTTTGGGCTGAATGTACTCCCCCCCAAATTTGAAGTTTAAACCTTTCAATGTGATGATATTTGGAGAAAGAACCTTTGGGAGATGATTATGTCATGAGGGTGGAGTCCTCACAAACAGGATTAATGCGCTTATAATAGAGAACATAATCCATACCATAGAGCAATCTTGCCCCTTCCATCATGGGAGGATAGATTAGGAAGAGAACCTTCTACAAGCCAGCAAATGTGACTTCATTCGATTCTGAATGGCCTGGCACCTTGCTCTTCCCAACTCCAGAACCATGAAAAAATAAAGATTTTTTTTAAAGCCATCCAGTTTATGGTCTCTTGTCAGCCCAAGTTGGTTAAAGTACCAGGTTAACCCAGGCTACAAACCTTTCTTCAAAAGTAGTTTCAAGTAATGTGAGCTCTCAATCAAATCACAATTGTACAAAGAAGACCTCTTGCATAAGAATAGCAAGGAGAAAAGACAATAGGTTCAAACTCAAAGATTTTGAAATGAATTATCAGTTATATGATATATTTAATATATTTAAAGAAGTACAAGATTGAAAATATAATGAACAAAGTTACATAAAAAGACAGGTGTTACAAAGAACCCAGTGAAATTTCTGGAGTTAAAAAAATAGAGTACTTGTAATTTAAAAGTCAACAGGAAGATTTAATAGGTAGGACATAGCTGGAGAGAATTAGCAAATGAAGATGAATTAAATTCACTTTATTCATGTATTTTTTATAATTTTATTTATTTTTATTCTTTAATTCACAACCTCAGTAAATGGTTTTTGGGATACTTCCCCCTCCCTCTGGCACCCCCTTCATTCACTCAAACCCCTCTCTTTGTTGTTGGCTAGTCTGTTAATTCCTTTAGTCACTTTCTTTCCTGTGGCAGTGTTCATTCTCTCTCTCTCTCTCTCTCTCTCTCTCTCTCTCTCTCTTTTTTGAATCTAGGTCTCACTATTTTTGCCCGTGGAACCGCAGGCTCTCATTGCCCAGGGTACCACAGACTCAAGCAGTCCCCAGCCTCAGCTTCCCAGGTAGCTGGGATTACAGGCACATGCCACCACACCCAGCTATTTTTTTGGAACTGGATCTCCCTATGGCCCCAGGCGGGACTCGAACGGCAATTCCTACGCCTGGCCGCTTCATAGGCTGAAGCTTACAGGCACGAGCCACCGTGCCCAGCCTTGGCAGTGTTCTTTCACTGGGTGAGGACTATGTTTTTGGGAACGGGTGAACCATGCTGGTAGGTTTTCAGTGTTAACCTTGCATTGGGCACCCAGTCTATATCTATTTGTGGTCTGTCCATGTTTCCTCATTGCAGGCTGTCTTCTCCAACCCTTTCTCTGTGTTGTTTTGCTGCTTTACCATATGGTTCTGGTGTATGGTTCAAGGGGCCTCACCCCCAGCCAGTGTTGGTATAGAAGTTTCTCTGTGGTACAAGTATCTGTGAGTGGCCATTGTAGATCCTCTCCTCTGCCTTAGTTTGCAGCTTTGCTGTGAGGCCAATGCCACCACTTTTTAGCCCTCCTCTCCCGTGGTGTGGGGAGGGGCACCTTGCTCTCCTAGATGGCATCTCAGAAGTGAGGTCTTGGCTCTTCCAGACCTGGTGAGCACATATGTGTGTGTTCGTGACATCATGTTTCCATAGTTGTTTCTCCAGTCTCACATTCATTCTCTGGTTCTGCTGATATTCCATCTCCTGTGTCCAGCTCAGGCTTGTAGGCTGGATTTTTACCTGGTCCTTCACCCATTCTATGATGGGGTTTGTATTATGTATGTTCTTCCTCCTCCTGAAGATTAGCTGGAGTGAGAGTGAAATGGAAGGGGCTTTCCTCCACCTCTCCCTCCCCCCACCCATATTAGTACCTCCCTGCATGGGTGTAGTTCCAAGCCCCCCTGGGGTAGTTCCAAGGCCCCTGGGGTAGGAGCCTGGTGGAACCATGCCTCTGTCCCTTCAGGCTACAGATGACTGCCCCATGCAACCATCCACTGGTGGACGGGGCAAAAACTCCACCTGGGCCCCCCTCCCAGGCTCTCCAGGTCTACCCATAGTTCCTTGCCACCTTGACTCCCTGCTGGCAAAGGCTCACTTTGAACATCTAAAAGATGAAACATGGAAGATGGAGTGAAAAGAGCTATGAGAGACATACTTCACTTGGGATTGACTGGACTTTTCTCTGACACATACATTTTCCCACTGAGTATGGCAGATTTGAATAATCAAGCAGATAATACACGCAACTTCCCTTAACAATAAAGTCTGTCAGAGAATAACACTTCCTTGACTGAAAAAAAGTAAGGAGGTCCGGTTTACTCAGCAAGAATGTGGATTTTGCTCTATCTTTTGAAATAAGACAGGGGAAATTGCTTTCCCAAGGAATGCCTAAAACATGAGCATGGAAAGGTGATCTCAAAATGTAGGGGGAACAGCCTATTAACAGACTTATTCTTTCATTCAAAATGTACAATAAATCATTAAGTCATGATAGCTGACGTTTACTGGTGCTAAATGTATACTAGACATTGTTATAAGGACTTTGCATATTTAAAAATTGAACCTGGACCCTGACCAATATAAGGCCGTTATGAATCAATACATGTAAAGTGGTTAAGAGAAGCCTATGTAATAAATGGTAGGTGTTTGCTCTTACTGCTATTTTAATTATTAATCTTTACAACATCCCTCTGAGATAGGCACAAATATCACCCCAATTTTATAGACTCAGGCTGGCTTCCCTAGCAGATCCTGAAACAAAGATTTAGATTCACATGATTTACTGAGGGTGGGATCTTCAGGAGGAACCTATCTATCAGGAAGGAAGTGAAACAGGAGAGGGAACAGGAAAGATCAGCACCAGTATGAGTCTTAGGAAAGTATCATCATGGTTTGAATAATAGAGGGAGAACATTACCCATACCATAGGATGAGCCCACTTTACAGAAGGGCCCTGGCTTTTTATTCCCTTACATCAGGATGCAGTGGGGTATCACTTCCTTGGGTAACAGAAGCTCTCCAAAGAGGAAACGAGAAATGAAAATTGTGATCCTTAGGAGCCAACCTCAGATGGCTGTTCTGGCCTGTGAAGGGCATATCATATGAGAAGGGCACTTAAAGAGCATCCACCTCAGCCAGTAAATACCAGAGCCAGTCCATCTCAGGGACTTTATCTTACCCTTTCCCTATACTGTCCTTAAACCCCCCCCCCCCAAAATGGTAAGTGCAGACACATGTGACCAACAAAAGGTTAATATTCAATACTTAATCTTTAAAGAACTCTAATAATGAAACAGCCCAGTGGGGGGGAAATGCAATAATTTCATAGAAATGCAAAGGACAAGCCAGACACAGTGGTGCTTGCCTGTAAGCTTCAGCCTATGAAGCAGCTGGGGCCAGGGATCGTGGTTCGAGTGCCTCTTGGGGCAACATAGCGAGACCTAGTTCCAAAAAAATAGCTGGGTGTGGTGGCGTGTGCCTGTAATCCCAGCTACCTGGGAAGCTGAGGCTAGGGGTTGCTTGAGTCTATGGTACCCAGGTAATGTGAGCCTGTGATTCCACAGGCAAAAATAGCTTAGTCTCAAAAAAAAAAAAAAAAAAAAAAAAAAAAAAAAAAAAAAAAAAAAAAAAAAAAAAAAAAAAAAAAAAAAAAAAAAAAAAAAAAAAAAAAAAAAAAAAAAGCAAAGGACAAGGACCAGTATCTCACAATGAAACTTAATATATAAAGAATGGTGTTTACTATTATTTTATTTTGAAATACTGAAAAATGAAAAAGAACATTTCTTTGAAGAAATATTTAAAAACTATGTATAATCTAAATGTCTATTAGGGAAATTATTCATATAAGATAGTCATGTTGTGATTATAACTATTAAACATATTTATTTCAAAGTTTTTAATAATATTGGGAAATGTTCTTGATGGACAATATAAAAAGTTTGTTGTAAAATTGCTTAATTATGACCCCACTTGTGTTAAATAAACACTAGAACGAATCATGCCAAAGTGTTTTGACTGTACAATTTTTGCAAGTTTTATAATAAACAGAAAAACATAAAACAAGATTAAAAACAAAAAAAATTACTGTGGATTTATATATCCCCAAAAGGGTATTTTTTTTTTGTTCCTTTCTTCTGGTGGTTTTCTATAAAAAAATATTTAGATGTAAGGCAGTATGAAGTGCTTAAGGGTGAGGAGCATCAGAAAGGTTAGGATTTGGTGGGGATAGAGGAACATTTTCCTTGTAGGGGTTCTTGACCCTCCTCGACTGAGAGGGCCTCAGGACACAGAACTTTCTATTTTAAATCCAGGTAAAGGTAAAAAGGCAAAGGTAAAAAAGCACCTCTTTCGGTTAGTGGAACAAAGGTAAGTTTAAGAAACCTGTCGGAGGAATAAGTAAGCAATTCAGGACTATAACCAGGAAGCAACCCTATGTTCTTTATGGGATTAAATTCCTGGGTCTCCAAACTTGAGGGGGCTGGGAGCAGAGATGGGCAAGCTATCTTTTTAAACATCAGATCTGGAGGCTGCCTGATAGCATTAACATGTTGTCCCATGCCAGAGAAGTTGGCAAAGAAATGTATGACTCCATAATACCATCTAGCAGGGTGGATAGAGCTTCTCAAGGAAGCCAGATTTCCTTACTGCCACCCTAGTGACTTTTTTTAAAATTTTAAATAATTTATTTATATATAAATTTCACATCTTTGTAATCCCAGGGATTCACCCCCTCCTACTCTACCTGACCGTCCCCACCCTCTTCCCCCATTCCCAACCCCGCCTCGAGTTGTGTGCTTCAGTATGGTTGTTAACTTGTTTTGACTTTTCCTCATGACCTTTGTTTATTTTTTTCCTATACCCCATATATTAGTGAAACCATTTGGTTTCTGTCTTTTTCTTTTTGATTTGTTTCTGCTAAGTACTTCTTCTAGGTACATCCATGTTACCATAAAATCATCAAATTTGTCATTTTTAGTTGATGAGAATATTCCATTGTGTATATATATCACACCTTTTTCATCCAGTCATCCAAAAAATGGGTAACAACAAGTGCTGGTGGGGATGTGGAGAGAAAGGAACACTCTTACACTGCTGGAGGGAATGTAACCTGGTCCAACCTCTATGGAAAGCTGTATGGAGGGCCCTCAAATTAATGAAGTGGAACTACCATTTGACCCAGAAATTGCTCTCTTGGGAATTTACCCAAAGGAGACCTCAAAGTGGGTACAAAGGGACACCTGTGCTCAGATGTTTACTGCAGCACTATTTATAATTGCAAGAACATGGAAGCAACCTAAATGTTCCTAGTGACTTTTGATGCTCTAACATCCGAGTCTGTTTGCCTTTAGGATAATATATATATATTCAGATATTCTCCTCTGAAGATAATACCCATTGTTTTATGATGCTATTGTCAAGTCTTAATTATGAGGATTACAAGTATGCCCAGAGGTTCCCTTTGACAGGCACATTATACAAATCTAACTTGTCATTTGGAACTCTTTCTGCCTGAGTGGTGAGCCTCCATTTCAACTAGGTGTCACTTTCCAAAGTATTATTTTTAATATCAGTAGGACCTGGTTGATATTCTGAGCTCAAACTCATAAAGGACTAGGAAACCTTTGAGAATTTGCTTCCCAGGCAGCTCAAATTCCACCTGTAGGAAGCCAGATGAAGTCATTTTACAGAGCTATGCTAACGTTCTAGAGGGACTGGGCAGAAAAATGTAAATCTTCTAAGTAGACCGAGCAACTCCACCATGGCAGTGTCTCTGAGCTTCCATCGCTGCTTCTGTTCCTTGTATGGTGATTCCAACTGCTCCACCCAGCACAGACTCTCTTTTAGAACTTTGTGTGTTCTCAGAGGTCCTGGAAGCTGGTTTAGAAGGCTAAGAGATATTCTGTCAACCAAGCAAAGAATAAAGGGTTTTCAGTCCAGTGCTCTTGATCAAATTTCTTCCTGTACAAGCTCTTCAATTAGCAGAAGAGGAAGAAGCTAGGGGATGGATTTGTGTCAGACACTGAGCAAAGTACTCCATATATTTATCTCATTTACTCCCACAAAGATCCTTCATCCGCATTTTGTGGAGGAGGAAACTGAGGTGCAGAGTCCTTGGATAATTTATCTAGGGTCCTCAATTACTACAGAGAAAAGCTAAGAGCCATTTTTGTTTGTTTTTTTGATGTGAGGAGCTTTCCTCTCTCCTCAAACAATCCAGTGGGACTATCCACCCCCCCCCCTCCTTCCTTCCACCAATGTTTTTCCACTGTAGCAAATGGTATTAAAGAGATGGATCTAAGAAAGAGATGTCAGGGGAACCAGATCTGGGACAGATGAGGGGGAAGTGACAGACAAGGGCTGAGTAAGAAATAACAGGGTAAAAAGGAGGAGAGTGGGGCAGACGCTGTGGGTGCCTGGAACACCCACACTGGAAGGGTGGATCCAAACTTGACAGGGCCTGGGGTACTTGTGGCACAGAGGAAATGAAGTGCAGAGGGGGAAGGAGGTAGAGTGAAACTTGACCTGTGAGGCAGACAGGGCCAAAGAGAGGTTTTATTAAACTAGCTTAAGCTAGGGTCCAACCTATGCCTAAGGCGTCCCACCAGAACAAGGAGGATGGATATGGGGGGGGCCCTCCCCCCACAAGTCTTTTATACAGCTTTTAGGACTGGTTGGTCTCTATCAAACAACCAGTCAAGCAAGCTTGTCACCCTCTGATTGGTCAGAGGCAAGCTCATACCTAGTTTTTTGGAGCCTGGAGATTCTTAGGTTGAAAACAACCTTTGGCCTAGAAGTGAGGCTTAGGCCTGTCAGTAATAGTTAGGTCAGGCTATGTCACATCACACGGACTCAAGCCATCCCCAGCCTCAGCTTCCCAAGTAGCTGGGATTACAGGTGCACACCACTACACCCAGCTATTTTTTGAGACTAGGTCTCGCTATGTTGCCTCAGGCAGGTCTCAAACCCACAGATTCAAGGGATTCCCAGCCTCAGCCTTGTTCTGTAGGCTGCGAGTAAAGGCAGCCTTTACTTTCTTTCATTCTTACTTCTTTCTATCTTTCCTTTCTTTCTTTCTTTCTTTCTTTCTTTCTTTCTTTCTTTCTTTCTTTCTTTCTTTCTTTCTTTCTTTCTTTCTTTCTTTCTTTCTTTCTTTCTTTCTTTCCTTCCTTTCTTTCTTTCTTTCTTTCTTTCTTTTCTGTCTGTCTGTCTGTGTTTCTTTCCGTCTTTCTGTCTTTCTTTCCTTCTTCTTTTTTTTTTTTTTTTTTAATTGAGATTACATCTAGCTATGTTGCCTGGAGTAGTCCCAATCCTGCAGACTCAAGTGAATCTCAGCCTCCCAGGTAGCTGAGATTACATGCCACCATGCCCGGCTGTTTTTTCGAGACCAGGTCTCGCTATGTTGCCCAGGATAGTCTCAAACCCACAAACTCAAGCAACCCCTGGCCTCTTGCCTCCCAGCATTTGGACTACAAGTGAACGCCACCATGGCCGACTTTATTTTATATATATATATTTTTTGAGACTAGGTTTTGCTATGTTGCCCGGGGTAGTCCCAATCTCACAGATTCAAGCAATCCCCAGCCTCTGTCTTCCAGGTAGCTGGGATTATAGGCACCCATGTTTGCCTGTGTCACTAGCCTGTTTACCCAACCTTGGTGGATAGTGAGAAAAGTCACCTCCTAAGTGCCAATAGGATCTTCATTAAGAAACATAAATATGATGATGGCACTTAGGAGGTGAATCTTCTCACTCCACCAAGGTTGGGCAAACGGGCTAGTGACACAGACAGATGCCCAACAATTCATTACAATATGACAGTAAAGTGCCAAGTGAGAAAGCTTGTATGGGGGATGGAAGTGGTGAAGGACAAAGTAATGACCTCTCCTAGCCAAGGGGGTCGGGGGAGGGAAGGAGGGCATTCCAGGTGGAGAGGACAGCAGGGCCTTCAAAGGCATGGAGTCATAAAAGCCTGGTGAGCTTGGGCAGCTATAAATAGCCTGAGATTCATGAAGCATTTCAAGTGGAGGTGTGGTAAGGGGTCAGCTTGGAGAAGCAGGCTCTGATCAAACCACATCAAGGAACTGAGATAATATGCAAAGTAAGCTCCCTGATGTGTGTCCTGGAGGGTTTTAAAGGTTTTCTTTTTCATGTATTATTACTTTCATCTGCTTTATTGAGCTATAAGTGATGGCACATATTTAAAGCACCCAAGCTATGGGGTTGGTGTAACCTGTATACACCTGTGAAACATCAACATATATGCCTCTCTTAAAAATCCTCTCATTGTACCCTGGTGATCCCTCCCCCATTCCAACACCAGGCAAACACTGATCCATGTCAATTTGTATTTTGCAGAATTTTCTATCCATGTATTGATGTATTGTGTGCATGGGGTGGGGTGGAGAGGCCGGTCAACTGACATCTTTCAAATAGCCTATCTCTTCTAAGATCCATCCACACGGTTGCATGTACCAAGCTTTCATTTTCTTTCTTTTTTCTTTTTTTTTGAGACTTAGGTCTCGTTACTTTTGCCTGTGGAACCGCAGGCTCACATTGCCCGTGGTACCATGGACTCAAACAATTTCCCAGCCTCAGCTTCCCAGGTAGCTGGGATTACAGGTGCGCGCCACCATGCCCAGCTATTTTTTGGGACTATTTCTTGCTGTGTTGCCCCGGGTGGGACTCAAATCACGATCCCCAGACCCTGCAGCGACTCCATAAGCTGTCGTTTACAAGCATGTGCCACCATGTCCGGCCCCAAGTTTTCATTTTCTTAAAAACTTTTCCCTACTGAGGAAAGCCCTCCAACAGTAACTTCTGTGTTTTAACAAATTTGTTCCATGGAATGACAAGCTCCATGAGGTCAGCATGACCTTTGAGGATAATGTCTCCTGTGAGACTATAACAGTTACTGCTTGGGGGTGGGGAGGAGTGAAACAATGAGGCATAGGTGATCACTTTCTAGGAATATCCCAATTTAAGAGTATGATGAGAAACAAACTCCTCAAAGATGTCTACGTCCTAAATCCCAGAATCTATAAATGTGTTTCTACCCATGTCAAAAAAGACATCGGGTTGTGATTCAGTCAGCTATCTTGAGGTGGGGAGACTATACTGGATTATCTGGGTGAGCCCAGTTTTATAATCACAAGGGTCCTGGTAAAGGAAAGTGCAAATCTCAATAAGAAATTCGGAGAACTGTGATAAAAGACGCTGAAGATGGAGCAAGGAACCACAGGCCAAGGAAGCCAGGTAGTTGTTAGAGCTGGAAAAGATAAGGGGATGGGTACTCCTTCAGAGCCTCCAGGAGGAATACAGCCCAAGCAAACCCATTTTCAGGGCTGTGATTCCAGTGACACATTGGTGTTGTTTTGAGCCACTTAGTTTGTGATATAGCAACAATTGGAAACTAGTATCTGTTGAGAGTCCAATGCAGGGTACAAAGAAAGGACAGACGAGAGAGATGGCTTAGCTATGGCAGCTAAGGATTGACTGGAAGTAATGAACTAGCAGACCATTTATGAAGCAAAGAAAGGGGTATTTATAAAGAACAGAGTACAATTCACAATGAGTTTCAAAAGGAGGCAAAATGGTGAGGGTGTAATAAAATTGGTTAACAGGTTAACTTTATCAGTTTCTGTGAGGTAATTGGGGGCAGGGGGGTTATTCACAAATTGATTTTTATTTTTTAAAGGAATGCTTTCTTAGGTAAACATTGGAGGGATGGTGACGCTTATCATTCTTCAGAGATATTTATGCCTGTCTTTTCTCTAGTTTTTCAGGGACCGATAAGGTAGTAAAATGAGGTGTTCCTCATTTCACAGCATGAGCCCAGTCTGGTCTGTGATAGCATCCGACAAATACCATTACCAACCCTGTGAAAAATAAGGACCGTGACTTCTAGCCACTTCTATTCCTTCTCCACTTTGTAGTCTAGAAGGAGTGAAAACAGTTGGCTTTGGAATCACACTGGCCTTCCTGCTTCTGTTCCTATGAGCTCCTTTCCTCAGCTTCACAGAGGGGCTTGCCTTGGGGGTTGTGGAGAAGACTGATGAAATGAAGAGCCCAACACACAGTGGTCCTTCAATAAAGCTTTTCTTTCTTCCCTTCTTTGTGATATTTGGATCCAAGAAAGAAATCCTCACTGCTAGTAACCTGCTGTGTAATGTTGGTTAAATTATTTCCTCTCCTTCAATCTGTTCCATAAGGGTAAAGGCAGCTACTTATTAGGTCTCTGGAAGTATTTAATTAGAGTTTGCAATGTGTTGGATTCTCTTGGTTTAAAAGCATGTAGATGCTAAGTGCTGTTATCTTTGAGCACGTCATAATGTCTTGTCCTAAATGGTTTAGCGCTGTCCTAAGGTTTCATCTCTGAGGTGAGTTTTAATTAATTAATGCTTATTAAGCCCACACAAGCCTATTACAAAAGCTAGATGTTGAGTATTATTTACCTCTTCTATGAGTGTCACTTCCGGTATTTTAATGTGGCAGCTAAAATTGTCCAATTTCAGTTGCTATTTCAGCATTGAGTTAGGTAGTACTTCAGTACTTCATAATTATGTTGGGGGGAGGAACTTTGATTTCTAATCTAAAGTTTTTTTTGTATTTTACAAAAGAAGGGGGAGGGTACCTTTATGAGGTATATACAAATATGGCAAGTCATTGATAAGTAGTCAGCAAATGTTTATTGACCACAAATATGTTTAAACCATAGGATGGCACAGTCTAATGGAAGCAATTGATGTTTCATATGCTGAAAGAATCAACTTTCCCCATCTTAAAGTGCCACATGTATTTTCTATTAATTCATGTCTTTCACTATTTGGTGTCATTTTCTTGTTGAGTCAAATGACCATTTTATAAAATCCTTGGAGAACATAAGAAAGAGTGACCACAGAATCTCCCTCAACTACCTTCACAAGCACAGCACCAGGTCCTGTGGGCTTTTCCTACAAAATATGACAAGTCTTGGAAACATCCATTTCTTTCATCTTCACTGCTACCACCTACACACTAGCTCCTCTGGTTGTCAGTACACAAATCTCTTTTCATCCTTTGATCTTTGCACACATATCCCTTCAGCTAAGGACACCCTGCTTGATTCTTTGCAAGGCTGGTTTTGCATTTCTCTGCTAGAAAGATACACATCTACAGAAAGTCCTTTTTCTGACTAGCCTGTCTCAAGGTTTTTCCTGCCTTTCTTATGTTCTCTGTTCCAACAGACTTCCCTATTCTTAATAGATTTTATCACCTATATACATATTGTATATAATAATATACAATATTCTAAATCCTCTGTATGCAATGAAGTAATATTTGTAACATGCTAAGAAAAGGGTAACTACAGAGTAAATGCTATGTAAGTATTGATTTTTAAAAATCAACTCCGGTATCCTCACAAACCTATGTGGCAGTGCCATTAATACCCCCATTTTACAGATGGACAAACCACCAAACTACGGAGAGAAGTTAAACAGCTTACCTGATGTTCCATAGTTAGTGACTAGCAAGAGTTTAGCTATAAATATCCTGGTACTAAAGTCTATATACTGAGCCATTTTTTATATTTTCTTTTCATTCTGGAACCTCACTAACATAGTACCTTACGGTTAATAATTATGTTCAATAAGTGTTTGTCCAGTAAATGAAGAAACAGCTTTAACAGGGCAATAAAATTTACCTGTAATCCTGCTTTGAGAATTTATTCCTCAATGTTTTCCTAATGCAAGTATAGATTTTTTCATTGACATTATAAGTTAGTTATAAATCATTTTGAAGAGCTTAGAGTACAATTATATGTGTCATCATATTCATATTTTAAAGTAGCTATACTCTCAAGTCAGCTTTTTTTTCCCTTAGGCAGGACTGAAGGCAGGGAGAAAAGAATAAGTCTTTAGATACAAGATAACAAGATTTCCTAAAATAGCCTGGCCCTTGTCTCTCTCCAGGCTGAAGTTGCCAAACTTACACTAGAATGTTTAAGGAAACAACAAGAATTTTTAAAAGTTATGCATCTTTAACTCAGTCGGGTTTAAATTTTACCATTAGAATTATTTATAGTCAATTGTTTCCAAAGTACAGCAAAGGCCCATCTTTTATAGGCCAAATTAGACAAAGCCTGATGAGGTCTTTGTTATGTAAAGAGGAAAACTGAATATAAAGGGCGTACTGCTGCCCAATGGGCAAGAAAAACAAGTGAGAATAGCAGACTTACTGAAAGGAAATTTCTCCAAATTTGGCTTGCTGACAGTTTCAAAAGATTTTTTGTTCTGACTTTTAAAATAGTTTCAAAATAATTTGTAACAGCTGGTCACCACATTATGGACACTCATAAAAGTCTGCCATGCTAAGACCGGTGATTAATAATACATCCCCCCCAGTCCTCGAGGGAATATTGAGTTGACTTGTTGCTCCATTGCAGTCTCCCCTCTGCCACTGGGCAGAGACAGGTTGGAGTCAGACTAAGGAGTGTAAGATTACAGCTGCAGAAACTGTATTGTGAGCACCCCACATTTCTAAGACAAAGTTGACTGATAGGATTACTAAAGCTTGATCAAATGCAGTCATTACAGAAAGGGCCTGCATCACATTACCTCTGCAAATATTTTAATCTAGAAACACCATCCACTGGATACAAAATCCATGAATGTCTGGACTCTGAGCATGGTTTAGAACATACATCCTGAAGCACCTCCTCCTTGCTGTCTTGGGTAAAAAGTGTTTAGAGATAGGAATAGAGAAGGGAAATTTGACAATTCAAGAGATCAAGGTACGTATTTTTGCATAGTCTTAATAAATGAGAGAAAGAGAGGGGAAGAGGCTTGGGAGTGGGAGAAGGAAGGGGAAAGAGGAAAGAGAGAGGGAAGGAGGGTGTGGGGGAGGGAAGGAAAGAGGAAGGGGGAAGGAGGGAGAGGGAGACAGATCAGATCACATCAGAAGTTCCCTATGCAATAGTCAAAGCGGATTCCTTGCAGTTGGAGAAATCCAGAAGCAGAAAGTACACTGTGATTTTGAAGTTCATTTTTGTTCTACTATACAAACAGTCAGCTTCCAGATATTTTAAAAAGGAAGGAAGGAAGGAAGGAAGGAAGGAAGGAAGGAAGGAAGGAAGGAAGGAAGGAAGGAAGGAAGGAAGGAAGGAAGGAAGGAAGGAAGGAAGGAAGGAAGGAAGGAAGGGGAAGGGAAGGGAGGGGAAGGGAGGGGAAGGGGAAGGGAAGGGAAGGAAGAAAGGAAGGAAGGACAAACGAAAGAAAGGAAGAAAGACTATTTCGAATGCAGGGATTGCTTACTTGTATTGCATTGCAAGGTCCCTTCGCTGGTTCACCCCATAACTCCAAGACACAGGTGAGTTTCTATTGCTTTTGTTTTATCTTTTTGTGTTGTCTGTGGCAGGTGTTCACTGAAGGCTTCAAGCAGATGCTGTGTTATGCGTACAGAATACCGCTGGATCATGTACTTACTTCCTATCTGTAACCTATTCACAGTCTACATGTCATACTTGTAAAGGAATAAGAATTTGGGTTGTTAAATCATTGTCTCCAACAGTCACTTCTCGGTTTGATTAAATCAGGGATAATTTTAGAAGATGGGGTTTAGAACATCAGAGTGTTATTTACACCAACTGGTACTTTGGTGGAGGAAGGCAGAGAAGGATGGGTAAAAAATGCCTGCTTTCTCTCACCCTCTGGACCATATATATCCTGTCCAGCAGAGGTCCAAACACAGAATGGAGGACTGAGATGAAGAGACCATTACCCACCCACGATGAAAACAATCCTCTGATATACAACATGACATGTAACATTTGTGTTACCATTAACTGCTCTGTGTACAAAGAAGAAACATCACCTGTCAGCAAGAAACAATGATCCTCTCACCATCTTTGGCCTTTAATCACTAAGGAGCTTGGGCTTTTCCATCTCTAGACATTCTAAATTGATCCTATCAGATTCCCAGCCATCCCAACTATATTTATCATCTCTTCTTTAGTTAGAAAAATTAAGAAGCTTAAGTCATCATGCAACACCAAGAGAGACTTCACAACAAAGTTAGCCACGCAGGGAGAGACAGTGCCTGGCTGTTCATCCCCACTCAGGACCCAGACTCAAACACTGTCACAGACTCATGGCCTCTTCTGTTCAAAGTGTTCATGCTCCGGGGATTTGTGAGCTGTCGCTGAGCACATAATGGTTCATGTAGCTGCATCAGCAGTCATGGCCCCAAATGTGTTCACCTGAACTCAGTGACTTGAATTGGATTCTATAGAAACATTCTTTGAGTTCTAATGAATATCTCTTTGGAGGAGCCTGGATACCAAGACTGAACTGGGTATTGACCTGGGAAAATGTTCCAGTTCCTTCTGGCTACCTGTAAGGACTCTGTTATAAAGCTAAGGTTGTAGACTATCCTTTAAGACAGGAAAAAAATCCTTTTGGCATTTTGAATGCACACACAAAAGAGCAGCAAGTTTTCCTGTATGTCATGGCAGGATCCCTCAGGCTTTGAGCTTACCTTGGCGGTCTTGCTTTTTTTTTTTTTTTTAATTAAGAGTCATTTTCAATTTTATCAGTTTAAATAGTATGTTTTAGAAACTAGGATCTGGCCAGCGAAGAACTTTTTCCTCCCTAGTAAAAAGGACTTGGAATTCAGTAATATGCACCTCAAGATACAAAGAAGGCAAAAGAATACGTTTGGGGTTGTAGCTTGGGTCATTAAAAATCCTGCAAAACAGTTGGACACAGTGGCGTGCGCGCCTATAATCCAAGCTACCGGGAGGCTGAGGCTAGGAATCACTTGAGTCTATGGATTTGAGACTACCCTGGGCAACATAGTAAGAAGCAGTCTCTAAAAACATAGTCAGGTGCGGTGGTGTGCCCCTCTAACCCCAGCTACCTGGGAGACTAAGGCTAGGAATCACTTGAGTCCAATGGTTCAAGACAGCCTTGAGCAACATAGCAAGACCTAAGTCTCTCTATTAAAAAAAAATCCTGCAAAATTAGAATTCTTTGTTCTTTTCTCTTTGCTCTGCAGGTGTTTAAAGATCCGCTCTTATTTGGTTCTCAAAAATTAGAACTGCTATTTAAAATTATTTTGTGATAGTTTCTACCATCAAACATTGTACTCATTTATATGTGGATTTTGAAATAATTTTAAGGTTCTTTTGGAGAGCATATCTCATACATGCCTTTGCTTCTTTTGTCCATTTAAAACCCCCACAGATAGGCCGGGCACGGTGGCTCGTGCCTGTAAGCTTCAGCCTATGAAGTGGCCAGGGCTAGGGATCGCGGTTCGAGTCCCGCCGGGGGCCCATAGCGAGACCTAGTTCCAAAAAATAGCTGGGCGTGGTGGCGCACGCCTGTCATCCCAGCTACCTGGAAAGCTGAAACTGAGGCTG
>PVHY01010437.1:0-51888 GCA_004024945.1 Uropsilus gracilis
GAAGGGAGGGGAGGGGAGGGGAGGAGTGGAAGGAAGCCCACAGTCCTTACATTCTTCATTCTAAGACGCGGGCACAATGATGATGGAGGGATGCGTAGACACGGGAGTTAATCCGGTGTGGGAGGTGGTAGCCCCCAGACATGACCTCGATGTTGCAGAGGCTGGGGCGCAGTCGGTGCCAGCGGTGTCCGTGAGCCATTGGGTGACCGCGCATCCGCTCGCGTCCACACGGTGCGGCCCCAGTTTCACCAGCCCGGCTTTCTGCCCGCAGATATAGACGAGTGCACGGGGAACATTGCAGCCTGCCCCGCAGCCTCCTCCGTCTGCGTCAACACGGACGGAGGCTACGCGTGCCACTGCGCCCCTGGCTACCAAGGAGATGGCGTCCACTGCGCTGGTGAGTGGGGCGAGAGGGGCCCACGGGCCTGGGCGGGCAGGGGATGGGTGGGGGATGGGCAGGAGGAAGGGCGGGGGTCAGCCACAGCCTCTGGGTGGAACCTCCAGGCCTCCATCAGAGTCCAGCTGGTGTCCAGGCGCAGGGCCCAGGAGGCTGCCTTTCTGGTACTTCCTCAGGTGGGCGTCCCCAGTGGCTCCGAGGCCTCCATGGGGAGCCAGCGTGAGGGTGACAGCTGGCTCTTTGTCCCAGAGGGTAGCACTTGGACAGGGGTGACCACACAGCACAGGTGCTGAAGGAAGGGACGGGTGTGCACAGTCAGGGCAGAAGGGGCGGTTGACCGGGGCTCTGGACAAGCGCACTGTGCAGGTCTCGTTGCAAACGCAACCCCTGTGCTTCGCTGCCCTCTGCAAGGCCGGGGGGGGGGGGGCTGGGCTGCAGCTCTGACCTCTGTCCAGGGGTCTCAGTACAGGTGGGGACCCGTCTGGACTCTGCGTGACCCGTGAGGCAGTTCCCTACATGCACAGGGCATCAGAGGCCTCTTGCAGGCTTTGCTTTTTGTCCTGAGCAGGTAAAACTCTTCCACAGGGAGGCACAGAGGCCCCAGTAGCCTAAGGGCACAGCCCTGTCCCACAGGGTGAGGTGGAAGATGAAAAGTCCGTCAGAGCTACCAGTTTCCTGCATCTGCTTGGTTGAAGTCAGACCTTTGTCAGATTAGTTCTGCGGCAGCCACAGGCATCTCTTGGTGCGCGTGCAAGCATGTGGTTGTCAGGCAGTCAAAGGTCTCTGCCCTGATGAGATGGGCTCCGCCATCATTGAGACCCACGGGCCTTGCGTTTCATTTACTTTGAAGAGACAGGAACAACCACCAGGCATGGTGGCGCCAGCTGGTAATCCCAGCTATTTGGGAGGCTGAGGCTAGGAATCACTTGAGTCCATGGGTTCTGGACTACCCTGGGCAACATAGAATGAGTGAATGAATGAATGAGTGAATGAATGAATGAGTGAGTGAATGAATGAATGAATGAATGAATGAATGAATGAATATTCCCGGATGTTGGAACTCATTGGACTGAGTTCTCTGTTGATGAGCCAGCCCTGCAGGTAGCCGACCAGGAGGGGAGTCAGGGTTCAGCCTGCCTGTGTATCACCCAGTCTCTCCACCCCATGGGAGCAAGGACCTGTTTCCCTTCTTCATCCCCCCTTACTCCCCATGTTTGTGCCGACTCGGTGCTTGGAATCACACCTGACATGGAGTAAGCCACAAAGAGGTGCTGTCATTCTCATTTTTTTTTTTTTTGAGACTAGGTCTCGCTTTGTTGCCCGGGGAACCACAGATTCATGTTGTCCGGACTCAAGCGATCCCCAGCCTCAGTTCCCAGGTAGCTGGGATTACAGGCATGTGCCACCACACCCAGCCATTTTTTTGAGACTAGGTCTCACTATGTATGTTGCCCCAAGCGGGTCATGAACACGCGGACTTAAGTGATTCCTAGCCTCAGTCTTGCGCTTTGTAGGCTGCGATTAAAGGCACGTGCCACCATGCCTGTCCTGTCATTCTCATATTTGACCAAGAGTGTGTCTTTGGGCTCCGTGGAGAAATTGTCTCTCACCCTCCCAGGGCTGGTCCATAGAGACCATAGCAGGAAGTCATTCAACAATATAGAATACTCCATTTGCACCATGTGGACTAGCCATTCAGTGTGATAAAACCTTCTTACTCCTGCAAGGTTCAGGACCGAAAACCATGAGATGGTGCTGGCAGGAAATGACCTAAAGGAACACAGCTGTGCTAGAAGAAATATGACAGGGTAAAGGAAGGGGTGCATTGCACGAGGAGTGAAGACCAGGGCTGAAGTTGCAAATGAGAAAAAAAAGAGCTCCTTTGGTGTGGAGCGTCACATTGGATGGATCTTGGGAGAGGAACACCATTTTGGGTGGACCTTGGGGTGGGAGGAGATTTTTACTAGGTAGAGATGTGAAGGGGTGGAGGATCCCCCAGGCATGAGGGCATCCCAGGTCTGAACTGGAGAGTAGGGCGAGCCCACTGAATTGTCAGCATTGGTTGTGTTGAGGGAAGACAGAGCTGAGCCTTGTAAAGTGAGGTCTTAGTCTCCTCAGGTCACCATCACAAAAGGCTGAATTGACCATAGGGTACAGACACTAGATACTTATTCTCTCTCAGCTCTGGAAACCAGATATCCCAGATAAAGGTGGTGTCTAATATGATTGCTGCTGAGAAATCTTCCTAGATTTGGGGTGACTTTCTTGAGGTTTATTTACTTGAACTTTAATTACTTAATTACTTCCCTTTAGTCTCTGTCTCCAAACACAGCCACACAGGGGCTTAGGGTTCCAGCATCTGAATTTGGGGAATACGGGTCAGCTGAGTACAAGTAGACTGGCTAACACTTGAGGAAGACTGACACTTGGGGGCTGGTCTTACTTTTCACTCCTCTACCTCAGCGTTGTTCCACAGAAATATAGCACCACTTCATCACCTCCATGATTTTAAAGGTCCTAATAGCCACATTACAGGAAGGAGTCAGGTGAAATTCATTGCCATGTTTTATTTACTTCAATATATTTGAAATATCCACTTTTAAATGTGCAACCAGTGTAAAGAATGGTGAGACAGTTTTCATTCTGTCTTATTGAGATATTAGATGCTTGAATCCCAGCGTGCTTGGTGTCAAGTACATCTCAGTGTGGATTGGCCGCAGTGCCAGGTCCATACCAGGTTCATACCATGGCACTGATCACTCATCCTAAAGTTGTCACAACATAAAATTGAAGGGTGGATGGACCTACATATCAGGGTGGTGATAGCAGAGAAAGAAAAAGGTGGGTAGCTAGGAAAGAAAATGATGACTTATATAGAGCAGACATTTTTAGAAAATATATATAATATATGCCATATATGTAATATATACATGTATTCTATATATAATATAAATGTCAGTGTTACACAATGTTGTCACAAAGCTAACATGAGTAAGTAGTATTTCATATGGATGGCTTTTGGCAAAAGTGAAGACTCAGTCTTTCCAAGCTGAACTTCTAAATGTTTGCCGAGAGACAGGTGACCGCTCCCCTTTCCCAGGAACTGCTGGGCTTGGGAAGTAGCTGTAAGTTCTGAGTAGTTGTGAGTGGGAGCATCTGGGAAGGCTGTACCAGAAACACCCAGCTCCTCTGCCCCCGCCACAGTCCCGGGAAACTCCTGAATCGACAGACATGCCACCTCTATTTCTCTGCTTCTACACCCCACTTTTCTCTTTCCGCTCTTGTTCTTGGCAGATATCGATGAGTGCCAACTGGGCACACACAGCTGTGGGGAAAATGCCACCTGTACAAACACGGAAGGAAACTACACCTGTACGTGTGCTGGCAGCCGCTCTGAGCCAGGACAGGCCTGCCCTGGTAGGTGGTGGAGCGTTGAGCCTCCTCCAGGAGGCTCCAGAAAGTTCTGTCTCCAGCGTGTTTGCATAAGAGAGTCGAGGCGTCGCCTGATTGCATCAGGCTGGCAAATTCACTTTCCTAATGAGTTTGGTCTTGGGCTTGAGGATGTGAAATGGTCCAAGTTTTCTCTGTGTCATAGCATCTGAAATAAATCTCGCTTTTTATTACTCCCAGTTCAGTAACGGTGGGGACACAGGTATTTGTCCTTAACTGTTGGACTAACATCCTGATTTGTAATGTTGACTTCTGGGGCTGCTGGAAAAACTCTGCAGGCTAAGAGGGTTGGGAGGAGTCTGGAACCTCAGTGTTTTGCATCACTTTGGACAACTTAAAGATAGGACTTTGAAAAGTCAGTCTGCCTTATCTGAATTAGAATCACCGCTTTGCTCTTTCTTTTTAATTGTTGATAATGGTGGAGACCTGCCTCCTGGACCCCTGTGAAGTGAAGGCAGTATTTTTTTTTTTTTTTTTTGAGACCAGGTCTCGCTATTTTTGTCTGTGGAACTGCAGGCTCACATTGCCTGAGGTACCACAGACCCAAGCAATCCCCAGCCTAAGCTTCCTGGGATTACAGGTATGTGCCAACATGCCCAGCTATATTTTTTTGGAACTAGGTCTCACTACGTGCCCCTGGCGGGACTCAAACCACGATTCCTGGCCCTGGCTGTGGTTTCCTAGGCTGGCGCCTACAGGCATGTGCCACCATGCCCGGCAGTATTATCTGGCCATTAGCACCATAGAAGTAGAGCTAGAGCCATCTGAAGTCGGGTCTCAGCCCCATCCTCCTTTCCCCCATCTCACCTCTGCCACCAGAGAAAGCAAGTCTTGTCCTTGCTTGGCCTGCTTTAGTTTTAGCACCTCTCTCTCTCTCTTTTTTTTTTTGAGACTAGGTCTCACTATGTTGCCTAGAACAATCCTGAGCCTGCAGATTCAAATGATCCCTAGCCTCAGCCTCCCAAGTAACTGGGATTACAGGCATGTGTTACCACGCCCAGCTATATTTTAGAGACCAGATCTTGCTATGTTGCCTGAGGTAGTCTTGAACCCATGGACTCAAGTGATCCCTGGCCTCAGCCTCCCAGGTAGCTGGGATTACAGGTGCATGCCACAATGCCTGGATCAGAGGTGCTGTTCTTAACAGCACCAGCAACTGCCCATCGTCCCATCCTCACTAATACCTCATGTTTTCCTGTGAAGAGCAGTCAGCCATCCACTGAAAGGGTCATCCCGTCTTCATGTTCCCTTGTTTCAGGACTACTTCCTTCCTGTCGAATGTGCTGACATCTCCATAGATTTCCTGAATGTAAAATAGTTTTAGGAAGGAAGGGGTGTGAGGGAGATGTTTCAGAGACTCCTCAGACCCTGAAGCATCCGACGATGCTGGTGGGTGGTTTATGAGCCGGAAGGTGATGGTGTTAAGCAAGGGGTGCCCTGTGATCCCTCACAGCTACTGTGTGTGTGGAGGGGGCAGATTTACTTTCAAAATGGTGCCAATGGCTGGGTATGGACAGATAGACCACTCTCTTCCTTTCTGTCAGATCATGCTAAGCCCAGGAAAGAAGGGCTGGGGTGCGTAGCTGATGCTGGTGATGTGGCTTGTGGTAGTCCTCCCATGACCACAAGACACAGCATCAGGGTGACAGCACGTCACCCTGAGATGGGCCCTGAGGGTTTGGTGAAGCCAGCGTGACCTCTTTGCTTCCTGCAGGTGCCACCCTGCCCTCTCCGGTCCCTGAGGACAGCAGCTCTTCTGTGCGAAGGTATTACCAGGACTGTCCCCCGTCCCATGACGGATACTGCCTCAACGGTGGCCTGTGTATGTATTTTGAAATAATCCACGAGTTCGCATGCAAGTAAGTCAAGCTGTCTTTCTGGCAACCCAGAGACTATTACCACCCACAGCTTTTGGCTAATGTGTAAAATTTATATCGAGGAGCTTTTCCCACAGTTTGATTTCTTCTTAAGGGAAAAAATATAAATATGCATTAAAAAAATCAGTGTGTGTCTGTGCATTGCACACTGCTTGTGGTAAATACAAACTTGAAGAATTGATGATTTCCCTTTTTATTTAAAGTCCATCTGGAAGTTAAGTTTCTCATTCTGGTGGGAAAACTGAGAAGAGGAGCCTTAAAATGCCCACTTATTTTCTGCCAAATACTTGAAGAACAAGCCCAAAGCATTTCTGGGCTGGCAGAAGCATGGCAGTCCCTCCACAGGACTTTTTGCATTCTGTTTATGAAACTCAGAAAGAAATAAAAATGATTTTCCTTTATTTCCTAAGAATCAGCATTGACATTTAGTTGTTCAGTCACAACCTCTGGTGGTAGCATCTGCCCCCTCTTGCTTCTTCTTTGTCCCCATGATGGCTTCAGTAAGCAATGTGTCAGCTCTCAGTTCTAGCAACTTTCTCCTGTAGAAAATCTTGCTCCAAGCAGACAGAAGGGGGGAGGGTAGGCAGATGGGAGTGGTGGAGGGGGCAGTGGAGCAAGTGGAGGGTTCCTGGGACACTGGGGGTGGTTGTGGTATGAACACACACCTTTGTAGAAGTGTGGATGGATACCTCCTTACAATACAATGATACAACCAGCCTCACTCCCAATAAACAGCAATTGGCAAGAAAAAAAATCAAGCCTTTCTCTTTCAGTCTTTGCTGAAACCACACTCATCATGTCTACTTCTTTGTAAGACTTTGCTTGTCATTAAATTCATATTTTGAAGGCAATGTTAGGGAACTGAGAGTGGAAAATAAATTGATCTCCCATGACTCTCCTCACTTTTGATGTTCATTCTCTGTGCGAGAGGAAAGAGTGGTGAGATATTCTGATACTCATGAGCAGAGGCTGTAAGCTCACAAGATTTAAAAACGATCAGCTTATCAATAGCAATGAGCAGAAACAGTCTAAATTATTAGGAAGACAAGTTATATCCTGTGACAGAGTGACCTCACAGGATATGTGCCTAACAAAAATTATGAAAAATATTCTTGAATATTACTAAAAATTACTCCATTCAAATACAGGTCTGCTTGCCTATTTATATTTGCAGCTGTGATTATTTTTAACCTGAGATAAATGTATGTAAAATAGTTACCCTTGATTTTGATGATAAGAATAAAATTGTCTTGACTTGTTTCTTTCTTAATGTTCCAAAGATGAAACTCTGAAAACAAATGTCCTAGTTCATTAGTTCCTGGTCTGTTTTTTCCTCTCTGACACTTTACTTTTGGGTTTTAAAAGATAGTATCATCCTCTGAAGGGCAGTGTGGGCTTAGGTACCACACAACGTGTGTCTTTTCCTCTGGACCGGGCATCCATTTATTCAGTGATTTGTGAACTTGCCAGCACGCTACTTGCTTTCTGTCCTTCGATCCTGATGAAAATACCAGAGTCCTGTGATGTTGGAGACCTCTGTTGCTAAAAAACGACCAACTGAAGATGGCACTCAAACTGAAATTGGGTAACAAAACAGGCAAAACAGAATTTAACTAAACTTGAAAACAGGAGCAGCTGGCCCCTTAAACCCATCCACTCATCAGGTTCGTCCCAGCCAGTGTGAGTAGTAATCCCCTTTGATTATCTTACTGACCAGTTCAGTCTCTAGTCCAAAACACTGCACATGGGTACTCAGTCACGTGTGTTCACAAAATGGCAGCCCTCTCACCTTCAAGTCCAATGAAGAAACAAGATGGTGTCATCGCTCCTCCTCCAAAAGCACAGCTATTCACTTCAAGCTAAATGAAATCAAGATGGCATCATCAATCCTCCTCCAAAAGAGACAGCTCCAACATTCTTTCAGCTTCAACTCTGAAGTGGCCCAAAACCAGCAAGACTCACTCAATACAACCAATACAACAGCAGTTACCACTTCAGATGTCTCACCATAAAACAGCAACACAGCAAGTTCTTTTCAGGTCTCCAGACAATTCCCAAACTTCACAGCTTCAAAGTTAAAGCAAGTTTTCAAGTACCACGTTTCCAGGTCAGCTTACACAGGTCACAAGTTTCTCCAGCTGCTTCCTCGGGCTTCTCACCAGCCCAGACTGGGGATGGAAGCCCACAGTGTGACTTCCTTCCCTGCCCTCAGTAGCAGCTCCAAGACCTCCAGCCTCCCTGCTGCTCCTCTGTTCTCCCTCCTCTCCTCCTTAAATGCCCTCTGTCCCTCTCCTCGAAGTCTCCACCTACCAGGGCACAATGGTTGCCAACTTAATGCTCATTACTATGCTGGAGGCCAAGGTCTCCCAATTTCACCACAGCACCCCTATCAAAATGTCAGGACCTTTCGTCAAAAGTCAGATTTAAAATAGCAGCGTTCCCAGAAAGTCCATTCAGAATTTTGAGCTCTACAGTTACCAAAAATGTGATTTATACCAACGTTCAGCCCATCTGCACTGCTGCTCCATTAACTCCACCGTAACAGACCCTGGACCCTGCCTGCCTGTCCAACCTTCATGGAGACACTTCACAGGCACCATTCTGTGTAATGTTCTCAAGTCCGCTGGAGGCCGTGGGGTGCCCCTCTGATGCAGGGACCTCAGGGTGCCTGGGGATGCAGAGGGTGGGAGAACATGTTCCTCAGAGACCCCCCACGCCTGGAGACGCTCAGAACCCCAAACCTACAGCGCACAGGCCAGATTCTCACTTGCCCCAGTTTGGCATTGAACCAGCTCACACACCTCTGGGCTTCTTGAGCATCCCTGCTGAGAACTGTTTCATGGACAAAGGGCCGGTACTCACATCTGCATGACTGACACCAGCCCCCAATTCATCCTTCGTTCCTGGGACACATGACATAGGAGAAAGACTGGTTGACTTTTCCTGAGGCCAGAATTTCTAGGACTTATCTGACCTTGGAAACTCAGGCTCACCTAGCCAGTCAGTCTTTGGTTCAGCCGAACGGTTGGTGGCCTGAAGAAGCAGGACTGGGCAACTGCCCTGGGAGGTGCTGGCCAGCTTTGGGCTATGGGCCACAGGCACCGGGCACTCTGTCGTGCGGAGGACATCAGGGGCCTGCGCTCTCAGTGCCAGTGTGCTGGACGTGGCCGGTGGGCTTTCCCCAGAGCTGGCTAGGATGGAAATGGAGCCTGGGAAGCCTGGGGTGGCAACCCCACCTGCCCTCCACACACTGTCCCCAAGTCATTCTACCATTTCTTGCATGGTCAGTTCTAGAACGATGGCTGCAAAGGATAGAGAGCTTAGTTGTATTGGAAGCAGTGCGACTGCGTAGAGAGACCTCTATAGACTGGCGCCTGCGCTCACCCCCAGAACGCGACCCCAGTCACCTCACTCCTGAGAGCCCCCTCACAGGGGACTGGCTGTGGAAGGGGATGAATACTGGTGTCTCCTGTGATGTCACACGGGTGTGATTCTACTTTCCCTTCCCACTCTGAAAGTGACTGGCCAGGGCCCTTGAGGGTGGGGGGGGTGAGGGGGTGGGGGTGGGAAGCTCCACAGGCTCAGGGAGGAGGATAGGGCCAGAGCTCCATATGCTGGGCTCAGCTCCCTTTTCCCTCTGCCTCCCTCCTACAAAACCCCCACCACCACCCAAACCCCCTGCCCACCCCAACCCCTGGTCTGGTGTCAGTTCTCTGTCCTTCCTCAGGTCACAGTGCGGGCACAGATAGCTGAGCCAGGGCCGAGAGGGAGAGCGCCCAGCAGGCGAGCACCCAGATGCTTACCAGGGTGCTGCTTAAAGGCCGCTCTTGCACCAACAAACACATCCCTGTCATTCCATCCAGGCCGCCCGGGGTTCTGGGAGCATCGCTCCCAGTAGATGGCGGCATCACCCCACTCACCCTCACCCACGGTGCCCACATCCTGGGCTGATGGTGATCCCAGCGGCTGGCTCAGAGTGCAGGAGCGGGGCATTGTGGGAGATGCCCCCTCTCCCCTCAAGCAGCCCCCCTCCTTGAGATGGCTGAGCAAATGCTATGTCTCCCCCGGTGACCTCTCCTGTGGGGAAAGGTCATTTCCAAATGGAAAGGCTCCACACACTTGTCTGCACGGAGGGACACATGCATCCTTCCAAACCCAGATGCCGCAAGGGACCCAGCATTCAAAGTCCTCCTCTCACCAATGTCCCCACTCAGACCCCACTCTGAGGCCAGCAATGTCTGGCCTCAGGGCAGAGCTGCTCCTTGGAGCTGGAAGGTGGCTCTGGCTCTCAGCCTGACAGAAATGGATCTTTAAGCTGGGCCCAGTGGCACGTGCCTTTAAGCACAAGCCTATGGAGTGCAGCTGGGGCTGGGAACCGCTTGAGTCCACGGGTTTGAGACCCGTCTGGGCAACATAGCAAGACCTAGTCCCAAACAATAGCTGGGTATGGTGGCATGCCTGTAATCCCAGCAACTTGGGAGGCTGAGCCTTGGGATCGCTTGAGTCTATGGTATCCTGAGCAACATGAGCCTGTGGTTCCCAGGCAAAAATAGTGAGACCTAGCCTTAAAAAAAAAGAAAGAAAGAAAGAAAAAGAAACAGATATTTAATATGGGTTCTGCAAAGCCTGGGCGGGCAGGATACACCCCCACCCACCCACCCGGGGAAGCAGTGCAGAGGGGACATCGGTGCCACTGGACGAGTAGGGACAGGTTTCTGCAGGCTTCTGAGAGATGGGGCTGGACACAGGGGCGGTGCCAGGATGCAGGTGTGGGCCAGACGGGGCGTCCCTTAACTGTGTGTGTCGCCATCACAGGTGCCCCTTGGGCTATATCGGGAGCCGCTGTGAGTACCTGAACATCCTGGACATGCGCCGGGCCGACCGCTGGCAACAGCTGGACGTCACCTTGCTGGTGGTCTGCGTGGTACTGTTGGCCTTGCTGCTGGGCCTTGGCCTGGGTGGCGCCTACTACTACAGGTGACACTGCCCCTCCCTCCCAATCTCACCCCTTCCCCTCCTTGACATGAGTGCCGGGCTCTCAGGGCCCCTAAGGGGTGGAGGAAAGAAAGACGCCTCGAGATTTCACTAGGACACCAGGCTTTGACTTTTCTTGGCCCGTTCCAGGCTCCGTCTCGGGCAGTTGATGTGCGGGTCGTTTAGCAACCTGCCTTTGAGCTGCCGCTTCTGTTGGCATCACATGCTCGCACATGCCCTGCTGTCCCCCAACTCCCCCCCACACCCAGCCTGCATAACTGACTTCTCCCACGGCTGCTTCGGGAAGTGCGTCACTCTCAAGAGTATTCCTGCTGGTTCAAGGAGCTCGTATCATGCCTTCCTTGGAGGGAGGTTTCTGGCCCTTGGGATGTTGTGTTTTCAGTCATTTCAAGTTAAATGTTGAAACAGAAATCACTGTGTCCTTGCAGTGACTTAAAAAAAATAGCACCTCATCAGGGTGAGAGAAGATACAGGCTATTGCTCATTCTCCATCTTTAGAAAAACAGGACACTGTTTTCCACTAAGAATATTGAAAAGGCTTCTATTTTGCAGTTTGTGTTGTGCAGAAGTCCTGACACTTTGGGCCAGAAGAGGACTGCACCGATCTGTGTGATTCAGGCTCATCATTTTGTGGGTGAAGAACTTAAGACCTGCTTAGCTAAGAGATACCAATTCTCTGGAAATGTGTGGAATATCTATGACCACTTTCAGACAAAATCCCACAATATTTCTTCTTACCGCACAGCCACTCACATGTTGCAACTGTCACGTGTTGTGAAGAGTTCAACATGTTGTTCCAGATGTGTCTGTGTGACTATCTGTTCTCTGCAGTGTAGCGGGGAAGTGCAGGGGCTTCAGAATGAGACCCTCCAGGTTCAGATCCCCATTCGTGCTTCAGTAACCTCGGCCATGTGTGTGAACTAACCTTGGCCTTCAGTAGTTTCATTGTAAGATGGTGACAAGAATAGTACTGATGAGTATTGTGCATGTGAGTGAATAAGGGAAGAGCTGAGTGTGAGTCTGACTATACTAGAACTTAGTAAAAGTGATCTGTGGTTCTTAGGGTGACTTTCCATGAAATACAATCATCTGCAAACTATTTTCTATCTTGAGACACAAGATTTTTCAGTTTCAAGCTTGAGCTTTTTTATTCAGTGGTCTTTCAAGGTCTTTCAGTGGGTAGCCCGGTGCTCAGTCAATATCTTAGATGTTTGTAGAAAGTGTGTTGAATAGTGAACAGTTCAGGGGTAATATAGGGGAGAGAGAAACACAAGGAAATTTTAAAAAATGAATTGGGTTACATATTTAAAAAATAAAATCATTAAGGAATGAGAAAAATAGAACAGTTCATCCCAGTAGACAAGATGCCCAAAGAAAAGTAAATGGTCGATAAACTAGAAAAAAAAAATGGAAGTCAGGGAATTAAATTCCTTTTTGCCATAATTATTAAGTGTTTTTTCTAATTCTGAGGGCTATAACACCGCATGTTTTATTCCCTAGAGACATACCTCAGAGAGCTGGTCTGAAAATGCGTGGCTGATGGGTAGCTTTCTTGGCATAGAATTCAGAGGTCAGCTTGGCTGAACGGTGACTGAAGACTTTATACATAAATAAGGATGTATTTGCCTCTGACCCCAGGCCCCTAACATCAAAACTGACGAGGACTTGTCACTGATTGTGTAGCTTGCAGGGCTCTGCCTTGTCATGAGGGCTGTTGTTCAGCTTTGGGTCTGTATTATCAGCTCGACCACGTTACATGAGGCTAACCCAATCTGCACAAACCACAGATCTGTAGTACCAGTGTGATTCCCTGCCTTGGCTGCACCATCAAGTCCCTGCCTCTCTCTGCAGGCTCACCTTGCTGTCAGTGAGGAACCCAGAGATTTAAAATTCCAGCTCCTGCCCAGAATGTCTGGATTGGAATGCACACTGTGAATATCTCCAGGGGATTTGTGTGTGCGTCAAGTTTAGGTGCGCTGGACCATAGATGACAAGGATTAAATGAGACAATAAAAGGCATTGCTGTCTTTGGAAGGAAAATTAATTTTGAAGACCTACCTTTTTCTTTCTTGAGAGAAAGAAAAGAGAAAGGAAACTCATCTGTGTTCTTTCTTTTGCTTTTTACTCAAATGCACCAGCATTGTAGATGTTGTTCTGAGGGAATCCTTGTGATGGTTCTGGCCAGGGAAGCTGCTGATCTGACTCACAATTGGCAACTGTGTGCTTGATGAGTTCCACAAATGGATTCTGACACAACCCAGTGGAAACTGCTGGTGTAGATAGTGCCTGGTCACTAAACAGGATGGGGAAACATGTCTTGAGCATTGAGTGTTTAAATTAGACACGTTAAGAATCAGAGTCAGGCCGAGATGTTGGCGCATGCCTGTAAGCAGCAGCCTAAGAAGCCGCGACAGGGACCGGGGACCATGGTTCAAGTTCCACCAAGGATGTGTAGCAAGACCTAGTTCCAAAAAAATATACCTGGGTGTGGTGGCGCGCACCTGTAATCCCAGCTTCCTGGGAAGCTGAGGCTGGGGATGGCTTGAGTCTGTGATACCCCAGGCAACATGAGCCTGCGGTTCCACAGGCAAAAATAGTGAGACCTAGTCTCCAAAAAAAAAAAAAAGAATCAGAGTCATCTCTCTCTCCCCGGTGGTATCACTCCTTGTGGTCTTACTCAGATGAAGTGTTTGACTTTGTCTTGCAGACCTTTCCAAAGATGAATGTTCATCAAGCAAAATAATGTAGAAAGGCTCCTGCTAGTACCCCTGCCTAGAAATTGAGTTCTTGCAAGGCGCCCCTTGTGAGAATATCAGCCGGGTGTGACCTATCTCAGGTGCTGACATTGTCACAGGACAGCTGTCTACATTATCCACTTGCTTCGACTTTTCTTTCCATGCTTAGGATTAAAAGTAGGAGCCTCCCAGAAGCATGTACCCTCTGTCGGAGTGACACGCGCCCCCTAAGTTATCTAGTTATGCCAGTGACCGGCAACTCAATAAGACTTGAAAATAAGTCAGTTAAAGGCTGCTGACACACAGGGTAGCCCCTCAATAAGTCAGAACAAACGTCCAATAAAAGAAATAAATAACCAACCGGCTGACACCACCCCAGGGATTTGGTTCCATCGATTGCACGGGGTTCACAACTTCTAGGTGGGCTCCCGCTGTAGCCTGCACCTTGCTGCGCCCCTTCCTCGGCACCCACAAGGAAGGGGCCAGCTGCCCACACCCGAGGACAGCACCACTGTGTGGGCACGTTTCTCTCTTCCCACTCTTGCTTTGAGGATGGGGACCCCACCTTCACATAGCTCTCCCTCCCTTGTACCCCTCTCCACCCCTGCTTGGCACCCCCCAATTCCTGACACCCCAGTGCCTGCAAGAGACACAGAGCTTGATGTTTATCAGATAGAGAAATCTTTATAAAAGTGGGTTTGGAGGCAGGGACCCAGCAAGTTTGCTGGCCTGGTGATGAGGAGATGGTATCTTTGTGTCTTTCATGCGCAAAGGCTTCTGGGTGGGGTGGCAGCTGGCCAGTGGAGGGAGTCCAGACTTTATTGCCTTATGCAGCTCCTGGGCTGACTTGAAGGTGGGTGCCTTGTGTGAGTCCCCACTAGCTTCGAGCCCCCCCCCATTTGCCTTCATTAAGTCTGCATCACACTGTTCCTGTGATATTGCTTCCTTAGACATCCTCCCCCCCCCCGCCCCCCTCCACACACACATATTGGAATTGTAGCTTTTCTGTTGCTATGTCTTCAACACTAGGATATCTCCTAGGATGTAGTTCATCCTCAGTGTATACCCATGTGTGAATGCTGGCCTGGCTGCACCCCTACTCCAACACCCTCATCTCACAGAACCTTGCAAAGAGCAAGACACCATCTGGAATATTCTGTAGAGAACAATGCCTCTAAACCAAAATGCTGGGTTCAGCTGAGTTGTCTCTGTTCACCACTGCATGGACTGGTGTTTTGTTTCAAAATCACTTCGTTTTATTGCCTTTTGGCTTTATCACAGGACTCAGAGGCAGCTGATGAAAATGCCGAAGAACCCCTATGAAGCCTGGAGCAGAGAAGGCAGCACTAGCAGTCCTGTGGACACCGTGGCTGGAACCCTCTCCGGCCCCCAAACTTGGGTAATGCAACCTAGTAGATGAAGGCAGAAATTGCCTGGCTGTTCATCCCAGTTCCATTTCTTTCTCACTTTCACCAAGTTAGACTGGGATCTGTGACAGAGTCTAGCCGACACCCCAGCCAACACATTACATGGAGAACTGTCTGCTCAGTCAGATGGACCACCTGAATTTGATGGCATGATACATTTAGGCCATCTTTTCTTTTTTAAAGCCCACATGATTATCTTCTTCCTATGACTTCCACGTTTATGTTATGTGGAAAGTCTTTCCCAATTTGTGGGTGATCCCTTTCAGAGGGTGTCTTAAAACCCCAAGATGGGGCTTCGAAGTTCCTTAAGAACGCTTTTCTCATACACATTTTAAACCCCTTCACTTCAACAGCAAAAGAGTTGCCAAGCTTCAAAGTCCAACTTTAAATTCAAATGCAACCAGGTGGCCTGAATTTTATCTGGTAACTCCATTTCCCAAAAAACAGAGGGGCTGGGACATTCGAAATGTTTGGAAGACCCCTGGCTCCAGGAGCTGACCTTGGAGTGTCAGAGGACAGGCTTGAGATTGGCTAGGTTCTATTAGTCCTGGGAATGGGCTCCCCCCTTTCCAGAATCCTGGCAGATTGGCTCAGTGAGCTGCCCTGTTGGCCATGCCATTTATTGTGGGAGAGGCTGGAGGCACAGGCCTGTGGGCAAACAGGGAAAAGGCTGATATGGAGAGAAGTCAAGGCCCCCTTGGGAGTCCTTCCCACCTCATTTCCCCTGGTCCTTAGCCTCCCTTTCACTGTTCAGTGCCAAGAATAGCTCTCCTTGGCCTGCAAATAATCATCGCCCCAGTACGCACTCTTGGGTTGAATTTGAGCAGGGAATACAACAGGAAATGTACCCTCCTGCCAAGTGACTAATCATTAGCAAGTCATTTAACCTTAGCTTCCTCTTCGGAACACCAAGGAGTGTGGTGAGAGGAGCCCTAAGATCCCCCACTTGAGTAATTCCTTAAGTGCAGCGCCTCCCTCCCCAGATCACTGAGGCCTTTTTCAAGCTTCTAAGTCATCGATATTCACATACCAGCCTCTGTGCATCTTCATACAGGCTGCATGGGTTTAGTTCATTTATTTAAGTTATAGGGGAGAAAGAGAAGCACAATCAGTGTGTCTAGTTGTGGGGTTTTTTGTTTTGTTTTTTCAAGAAAAATTAAAATGAAGCTAGGCATGGTGGCACGCACCTGTAATCTAAGCGCTGGGAGGCAAGAGGCCAGGGATACTTGAGTCCATGGGTTCGAGACTACCCTGGGAAACATAGCAAGACCTAGTCTCAAAATAAAATAAAATAATAAAAACAATCACTGGGAGAAAGGTCATAAGATCAACCCTGGTTCTCGGGCTGCTCTGATTCCAGTCTGCTTCAGGTGGACATGGGGTTAAATAAAGACCCTTGACAAAGTTCTTTTGCCAAGAGTTGCATAATGATAAGTGTGTTGGTCTTGGGTCTCAGATATCATGTTCTGTCTGATAGCTCAGAGGATAAGGGTGACCCTGTTTCATAGCATGTGCTGTTAGAAGGATCTGAAGAAGCTTGGAGTCAATCTAAACAGTCCCTGGTCATGAGATGGCTGCAGCCCCACTTCCACTTCTAGTATCTCCCTCCTTGGCTGTACTGAGTGCCACAGCCTCTGCCTCTCATTTCCTTGAAGAAAAAACATAGGCCTCTTGCTTTCAGAGACTCCCACTAAATCCCTCTTGTGCGTATATTGCCACAAGGCCAGAATCAGAAGGATTTTGCTTCCTTCTTATGGGAAATCCTGGACATTAATGACCACTTTAGAATTGAATATTAAAGTCATGGTAAATATTGCAGTTTTCTATATATGTTCTGTCATCAGTATTGAATGAAAATATTCAGCAGTTTTAAAAGCTACTTGAGTTTTTCGTTATCTGTAGTGTTACCAGAAAGCAATCTTGTAGTGACATGCTACCTTATCTTGAGTTAAAAAGCACATAGTTCTTTATTCCAAAGGTGACTCACTTTAAGAAGACAGTATGAAAGTTCCTCAAACTTTCAATAATAGATGTAACATGATTCAGCACTTCATTCCTAGGTATCTGCCCAAAGAACACAAAAAAATATTAATTAGAAGGGAAATATGCACTCCTTTGTTCACTGCAGCACCATTTACAACTGCCAGACCCTGGAAATAACCTAGGGATGTAGATATTGAGAAGTGGATCAGAAGATGTGGTCTATAAACACAAAGGAATACTACTCAGCAATCAAAAAGGATAAACTGATGCTATTCACAACAGCTGGATGGAACTGGAAGGGATAATGTTAAAAGAAGTCAGAAGGAAAAAGGCAAACATGAGATGGTGTCACTTAAATGTATAGGTTTATGTAGTATACTCCTATAACATAGGAGTATAGGTTTATGTAGAATATATAGACCCAAATGAAGGGTCAGGTGAAGCCAAACTAACAACAAAACTTAAAAATTTGACTACAGAACTCAAGTTCCCAGAGGGAGGGAAGAGGAGAGAGACCAGAGTGGGGAGGGAGCACAGTGGGAAATGTTGAAGGGCTGTGGATTCTTGGGGGTGGGAGTAGAGTGGTGACCACCCCTGAAAGGAGATCTTGTATCTCTAAACAACAATGTTGTTGACTCATGTTACCTAAAAAAAAAAAAATCATGAATGCCCCACATTCCCAACCATTACAAGAATGAATGATAAAATGTGAACAGGCCACCTAAGAAGAGGATCAATTCATTGATTGAAAAGAACGTACAAACCCCATCTACCCACCGAATTCCTCCCTGACCTTTATCATGGTAGAATGCCAGTGACAGCTATTATGTCTGTAAAGACTGATGTGTCCTTTTATCTATTTGTGACTGAACATTCTGTCTTATTAGCATTCACTTTATTAGGGTCTACTATAATTATTAAACATGTATTCTTTTGCTTGGGGTCATAAAAATGACTCACTTTATTTTTTAATTAATTTTTTTATTATTTTACATCGTTATCTATGCTGGGGTTCTCCCACTACCTTATCACCCAGGAACCATCATCTTGGTCTTTTGTGCCCCTCCCATCCCTGATTTCTCCCCCCCCCTTGCTCAATGCTTCAGTTTTACTGAAAGTTATTTAAAATTTTTCTTTTTTGTTTTCCCTTTATCACTCATATAAGTGAGACCATCCAATATTTCTCTTTTTCTTTCTGGCTAATTTCTGCTAACATGATTCCTTCTAACGCCACCCATGTTGCTGCGAATGACATGTTTGTCTTTTTTGATTGATGAATAATATTCCATTGTGTACATATACCACAGCTTTCTGATCCATTCATCTGTTTTTGGGGCATTTGGGTTGTTTCCATATCCTGGCTATTGGAAATAGTGCTATGATAAACATCCAAGTACAGGTGTCCTTTTGAATGAGAGTGTTTGTATCTTTTGGGTGGAGTCTCAGAAGTGGAATTGCTGGATCGAATGGTAGTTCCATTTTCAGTAGTTTGAGGGTCCTCCACACAGCCTTTCTCGGTGGTTGGACCAGTTTGCACTCTCACCAGCCGTGTAAAAGTGTTTCTTAAAAATGACCCACTTTAGAGATGCATCAAATGTGATTTTGCAGGCCAATCAGTGGCACAGTGACTTGATAAGTCAGTAGGTTGTGTTAAATATGAGTTGGGTTCATCTCAGAAAAGAACTAAGGCCTAAGCTGAGCATCCAGGAATCAATTACAGCATCTCCCTCCTTGCTGGTCTTCTGCTGGGCATCTATGACCCAATCTCTATGGGGTCCTTATATACCATGTCCTACTGTGAGACCCTCATCCCTGGTCACATCAGCCGTGTCATCAATCCCTGTGGTGATATGTCTTTTCTTCTGGGACAGATTCAGTGCCACCAGTCTGTTGAAAGAGGTCCGGATGTGTGCAGGGAGCATGGAGGAAGACCTCTGCCTACCACTGCCCAGTGATAACAGCTCACTCCCTGAACCTTGTCCCATATTCCCAAACACGCACGGGTTTGGTTCTGTTGACTTTCCCACTGGGGCAGAAAAGGTCCCACGTCCTTCGCACCAAGTGGAGCTGATGTGCTGAGAACTGGAACGAAAGATAAGGGCCAAGAAAAGCCAATGGTATTGCGTACACTGCACTTCATCTCAGAGAGTGGAGCCTGATTCCACACACTGTCCACCTGCTAACCTCCATGTCCCCGCAGGCAAGGTGGTTGTGCTATTGCTTTCTCCTTCAAACAGTCCTTTTTTTTTTTTTATTTTTTAAGACTAGGTCTTGCTATGTTGCCTGGGGTGGTCTCAAACCCGTGGACTCAAGCGATCCTCAGCCTCCCAAGTAGCTGGGATTACAGGCACCCGCCACCACACCTGGCTACTTTTTCAAGACCAGGTCTGGCTATGTTGTCTGGGGTAATCTCAAACCCGCAAACTCAAGCTATCCCTGGTCTCTTGCCTCCCAGCGCTTGGATTACAGGTGTACACCACCATGCCCAGCTTTGAACAGCCTTTCTGCAGACTTGAAGAAAGAATATTCTGGGAGCCACCAGCTCACTCCTTAGACAGCAAGGGTCTGGAACCTATGTCATACAACAGATATTTTCTGCATGTAGCCCCACAAACATCTGGGGCAAAAACCAGGTAGTCACACTAGTTGGGTCATTTCTGTTTTCTTTTATCTGAACAGAACAGTTAACTCCATCTAATTAATGGTCATAATGTTCAATCTATTGTCATGCTATATTGTAGGCATTTCACTTACCATAGCTCAGCAGAGTGAGCTATGACAAAGGAAAATATAATAACTTAGAAACTGAGTCCTTTAGGATTCTGTGACTTTTTTCCTGTTCAAATCTTTGAATGAAATTACTGAAGAGAAAACCCTCCTGCCTAACCTAGGAGGCTAAGAGCATCTTCATTTCTAAAGCAGACAAGCAGAGCACAAGAAAAGAAAAGGACAGGCCAAATGCAATTATAGGATAGATGCAATTATAGATGCAAGCTCCATTATATTGTCGATCAAAGCACTAACAAATGAATTCAGCAATACCTTTGGGCATCCAAGGGCCAATTATATAATACACAAAAGATCTGTTAAATATTTAAAACAAGTTTGTATAACTGAACACAATCACAGATTTGAAAAAGGAAACATGTTAATAAGTGGGGGAAAGTTTTCAATAAAATTCAGCATCCATTAGTGACAAAATCTTTTTGTTCTGTGTGCTTCTTTTTCTATTACCTTTCAAAATGAAGTACCATTGTTTTACATCTTTGGTAATATTTTGACAATCCAGGATTTCCCCCTGCCCCCAACCCAGGTGTGGTCTCCACAGCTCTCCCATCACCAAAGAAGCTTCCAGCATCCTGAGTGCTTTTGATGATTTTAATGTTTTGTTTTTGTCATGACAAAATCTTAACAAAATAAGAAAACTGAAATTCTTTAGCTGTCAGAAGAAAAATCTACTGGAAAAATCTACCAGCAATCCCAGAACAAAGATTATGTTTAGTGGTAAAATACTGAAAGTTAGGACCAAGAATAAGGACACCTCACCATCACCGTCACCACTCCCCTTGAGCGCTGCACTGTGTAGTAACCCAGTAGCACTGGTGTATTCCCAAAACAATAGCATGAACCCTTTAAAAATAGGTAAGGATGACAATAGACAATAATTTCATAATTATCAGATGATACAGTTGCTCAAAGGAAACAAACACAAAGGCAACTATAAACACAAGAAGTAACATAAAAGCATTTCATAATTCAGTAACTGACTTGAAAATGTAACTTCAAAAATATATATCCTTTACAGTAGTAATATAAAAATGGGACTGGATAAATGTAACAAAGGCCAAGCCCATTAGGAAGAAAATTTTAAAGTTAACTAAAAGATTTGAAAAGTGGCCTAAAAGAAGATGTTCATGGGTCAGAAGTCCTAATATTATAGAATTGTTATATCTCCTCAAAAGACATTTTTTTTAATTTCTAAGTTTTTTTACTGTATGACTTTTTCATATTATAAAAAAAAATCCATATTCTTTTACATAATCAACAAATAGTACAACTTACTTAAAATG
Source organism: Uropsilus gracilis (assembly GCA_004024945.1). Taxonomy (NCBI): domain Eukaryota; kingdom Metazoa; phylum Chordata; class Mammalia; order Eulipotyphla; family Talpidae; genus Uropsilus; species Uropsilus gracilis. The sequence goes on from PVHY01010437.1 coordinate 20,935, forward strand.
TTAGTGAGGAAAAAGATGTTTGCTGGACCAATAGCTGGCATCTTTTTAAAGGAAATATTTTTAATTTTAAAAGAGAGTTCTAGGAAATTTAGTCATATCCAGATGACCTGAACCAGCTGGAGCCTTCATCATCCTCAGACTCCTACTCCCTCCCCACCCCACCCCCACCCTACCCCCACCTCCAGCCTCACGGGCACAAGCACCAACCTGACTCAATGGACCTCAGTTGGTCTTGGGGTACCCTCCAGCTCTGTCTTCATGGCTCTAGACTCTGATTTCCAGTCTAGTTCATGTCCTGTTGAAGCCGGGACCCCAACATGGGCAGTATTACAGTTTAGGAACTGATGTTATTAGCTATGTCTGAAAAACACAGAGGTAAAAGAGGCCTAAACAGGGCAAGGGTACTTTTACTTTGTTGCGAATTCTGCTGGTTGTGAACTGGAAAGAGAAAATGTATCACCTAGAGGGTGTATAGAAGGAAATTGGAGCCTTTGGCTTTTAGGGGAAAAAAAAAGATAAAAAGGAAAGCAGCAGAGACTAGAGGGATGGACAAACTTTTGGGGAGAAAAGGGAGGAGAAGGGAATGGTGGACTGAGAGAACAGGCTCACTTGGCCTTTCAGGGTAGGCCCCTGAAAGAGAGCTGGAGGAGGCAAGGAGCCATGGTGACTAGCAGAAGAGTGACCAGTGTTGAGAGTGTGGCACTGCAGCAAGGTGGCATAGTGAGCTCATATCTGGAGATGGCCAGGGATTTAGAAAACGGATTTTTGCATCAACAATTGTGGAAGAAGTTTGAAGAACCTTGGAGAAGCGGAATGTGGACAAAGAAGCAAAGAGAAGATTCTGGAGAAGGACTGGACTTTGCAGAGTGTCTGTGTCAGGTTGGGGGGGGGGGTAAAGGGCACCATCATGGACATGTGTCTTTGGGACCTTTGGGTCCCATCATTTTCAGTCCCTGAAAAAGGTGACTGAGATAAAATAACTGCCACTGTGTGTCTTTAAGAACTCTTTGTTTTCCCTATTAATATTCTCTTGTAAATAAACCCTGTTGTCAAACTGCATTTTGAGTGGCAACTGCTACATGCAGGTGTGCAAACCTGATGGAGCCTGGGTGGCAGAAGCCGCATTTTGAATGTGGTTTGTTGGTTGGTGGCTTCTGCCCCTTTTGTACTTGATTTCAGAATGACCAAAAAGAGACAGAGAATGAACAGAAGCATAGGCTGGAGGCAACACAAACATGTCACCAAGAGGCCACGCCACTGGGAACCATCTTATTTGCGCCAGCAAATAAGGCCCAATGAGAGAGCATGTCAGACTCAACCACAAGCAAAAAGGTTAGTGCCAGACAGGCATGGCCACACTTTGGGAAGGGCGTGGGGCAAGCAGGGTCCTGGGGACTGCTGATGGGTATGGATGGGGAGAGTCCAAGGGAGCTGACTTCCTGGTCAAGTCAAACTGAAACTGAGTCAAAAGGGGCAGAAGCCGCCAGCCAACAAGCCACAGGAAAAAAAAACTCTTCAAATGTAGCTTCTGCTGCCCAACTTTCTTCACCTGCGCATAGCAGTTACCAGTCAAATGCAGTTCAACAACAGAGTTTTAGTAAGAAGGGAAATTAACCAGGAAAACAAAAAGTCCTCAAAACCACAAGTTGCCAGTTATCTTACCCTGTCATCATTTTCAGTCCCAAAAGTCCCAAAGACACATGTTCATGATAGTCCTTTGCCCTTCCAAACCTGAGGCAGGCATTCTGCAAAGTTCAGTCTTTCTCTGGGGTCTTCTCTTCGCTTTTTCTACAGTTTTCCAAGCTGCTCTGCTTCTCCAAGGCTCTTCAAACTTCTTCCATAATTGTTGATGCAAAAATCAGCTTTCCAAATCCCTGGTCATCTCCAGGTACCAGCTCACTATGCCACCTTGCTGCAGTGCCACACTCTCCACACTGGTCACTCTTCTGCTGGTCACCATGGCTCCTTGCCACCTCCAGCTCACTCTTCCCCTGGCCAGGCCTCATGGGCCTGTTCTCACAGTCTGCCATTTTCGTCTCTCTCTTTTCTTTTTTCTATCCTTGCTTCTTCCTTTCATCTAACTTTTTTGCACTTCTCTCTTCTTCTTGCATATCTTTCTCTCAGACCCCACCCACCAGGGTACTCTGGCGCCAACACAATTTTAACTGCATCACTCACAACCCTGTATCAAAACATGTCCTGCATGACAAGATCTTCTAATCCAAGCTCCTTGTCCTAGACAAGCTCTCACACCTGCCAACCCCTGGATGCATCCAACTCAGACGGAAAACACAGACCACACAAATCTCCACCAACAGGAACACGAATGTAAAAGGATGGTGCCTTTATTGGAGGGTGAGCAGACATGTGCCCCTCCAGAGAGACAATGTGAACCCCCCCAAAATTAACATGAAAAATGAAATAATGGTATACTTTTGTCCCGAAATGCCAGGTGTCAAGTTAACAAGACTGCCAGGTGGGATAACCTGGACCAACCTGCAAAACAGCATCTGATCTGGATTCACATGAGAAGTAGGAAAGAAGAAAATCTTCCATATGAAATCATTCCAGTAAAGAATGTGAGCACATCCATAAAACAATACTAGTTTGTGCAGGCAGACTGGAGGGGTGCAGTGATAAGGAAGTACAAGGGGGTCATTGGCAAGAACAATCTGAAGGGTGGCTGCCCTTGGCTTTGAGGGTGAACCAGTGACCAGCCGCGGGATGCTGAGATCTGCTGTTTTCCCAGGGGTGGGTATTTTTAGTGTTATTTCTCTGTCCACTGCCCGCATGTTGTATAAATTAGTAACCTGCGTGTCTATGCGTGTTACATAGGTCCTGCATGGGTAAAGAAGACAAACAGAACATGGAGGAAGTTGCTCCTTGGCCCCACTGAGCCCTTGGCAGATTCCAGAGCAGGATTCTTTGCATTCCTGGCGTGTGTCTGGGCTGGGCCTGCTCACCCACAGAATCAGAGCCGTGGAGCATTCGGGCTGGGTGAGCAGGGTCCTGAGTTGGAATTTTCCTCCCCAGTTGGAAGTGTCTGCAGAGGCCCAGAAAGTGTTGTTTCAAATGGGCAACAACAAGTGCTGGTGTGGGTGTGGAGAGAAAGGAACACTCTTACACTGCTGGTGGGAATGCAAACTATGGAAGACTGTGTGGAGGACCCTCAAACTACTGGAAATGAAACTTCTGTTCAACCCAGTGATCCCACTTCTGAGAATCTACCCAAAGGATATAAAAACAATAATCCAAAGAACACCTGTACTTGGATGTTTATTGCAGCCCTATTTATAATAGTCAGGATTTGGAAATAACTCAAATACCCCAAAACAGATGAATGGTACAGAAAGCTGTGGCATATGTACACAATAGAATATTATTCATCGATTAAAAAAAAAAAAACCAGCCTTGTGTCATTTGCAGCAACATGGGTGGAGCTAGAAGGAATCATACTGGCAGAAATAAGCCAGAAAGAAAAAGAGAAATATTGGTTGGTCTCACTAATGTGAGGGATAAAGGGAAAACAGACAAGAAAAATTTAAAACTAACTCTCAGCAGAATTGAAGCACAGAGCATCAGAGGGGGAGGGGGGATAATCGGGGTGGGGGGGCACAAAAGATTAAGATGATGGTTCATGGTGATAAGGTGGTGGGAGAACCCCAGGGTAGATAAAGATGTAAAAAAAATTTGTACCCACAAAACATTCATATTATCCATTAAGTATTTATGAAAAATTTTGTTTGTGGTTATATATAATGAGGGTAAAGCAAAAATTAAATAAAAGAGAATTTTGTTTCCTTACACTTTAAACACTGCTGGCAAAGAGTGACATAAGAAGAATAAAAGAATGGAGGTGATGAGGCAGGCTGTGTAAAACCTAAGAGGTGATATTTAGAACAATTAAGAGTTGGTCTTTGTAATCTCCCAACAAATGATGTGGTTAGGGATGGTTAAAAGAAAATAAAAACAAAAGAAAGATAAAAGGTAGTTTCCGTAGTGGTTAAGAGAAGGGTCATTCTATAGTCTATTCACAAATCTGACCTTGAACACTTCATGGCTTGGTAACTTTCATTTGTACGTGCAGCCCTTCCAGGCCCTATGCCCTCTGCGTGTCTGCTAAGTTATTCAGCAGGTTCATAAAGTGATACATATATTTGTCCCGAGTGGAGGTGATAAAGAACCATCTCTACCGTCTGCTTTCATGAGCTGAAGGGTGGGGATCCATTTCTCTGCAATTAAAACAGAAGGAAACCAAGATCACACAGCAGAAATCAGAAGCACCCACAGCTTTGTAACCTTCTGCCACACCAGAACTCTTGGACTCAGCTTCTTCCTTTCTCCTTCCACACTCACTCTCTTTCCATTTGTCTGTTGGATTCCAAACGACTCTGTGTTCCCTCATTGCTGTCACCATTTTCTCCTGCACCAGCTGCTGTGTGCTTGGCAGAGTTCTCAGAGAATGAGGCTGCTGGAGAGATCTGAGTCTCCGAGATCAGATCCTGACAGCAATGAGCTTGTCCCAAGGCCCACAAGAGATGGTTTCCTAAGCTGGTGAAGGGGGTCTTGCGGCTTCAGCTTTTCAAAACCACTTGCAGGGTCCGTGGTCACTTGGCACGCAGCTGTCCTGCCGCTGGGGCTGACAGAAAGCCCTTCCTGTCCCTGATTCCTCACTGCTACCCCTGTGCTGGCTCTGGCCCCAAGAAGGCGAATTCTTCATCTAATCCTTAAAATATTAGCAAATAGCATCTCTTCGTTGGAGACAACCCTCCGCCTCACGAGCGTCTTTTCTACCAGAACTGTTGGGATGCTGTGATGAAATTGGGGGACCATGGCCCCCAGTATGGTGGTGATGCATTAGGACGGCAGCCATTGTGTCCTGGTGGGCAGAGACTAGGAGAAGGGAAGTCAAGCCTTCTTGTGAGAGGAACAGAGAGGAACAGAGGGAGAGGGGGCATAAGAGGGAGAGAGAGAAAGCAGAAGGAGAGAGAAGGTGGAGGGGGAGCAAGGAGGTTGAAGGCCTCGGAGCTGCCACTGCCATGTGTGGCAGCAGGGCAGGGAAGGAAGCCACATGGTGGGCTTCCATCCCCAGTCTGGGCTGGTGAGGAGCCTGGGGAAGCATGTTGGAGAAACTTGTGTCCTTTGTGAGCTGACCTGGAAACGTGGTACTTGAAAACTTTCTTTAACTTTGAAGTTGTGACGTTTGGGAATTGTCTGGAGACCTGAAGAGAACTTGCTGTGCTGCTGTTTTCATCGTGAGACATCTGAAGTGGTTGCTGCTGTTGTATCAAGTGAGTCTTGTTGGTTTCAGGCCACCTTAGAGTTGAAGCTGAAAGAAGGCCAGAGCTGTGCCTTTTGAAGGTGGATTGGCGATTCCATCTTGGTTTTTTCTTCTGATTTGAAGCTGGGGCAACCACCATTTTGTGGACACATGTGCAGTTTTTTGGGACTAGAGACTGGATTGTGTGGTACATTTACCAAAAGGGTCCCTTGTACCAAGTACCACGTTTAAGTGACTTTTGTTTATTTTGTCTTTTATGAGTAAATCTGTTCTTGCCTCTTTTTAAGATAACGTGGTCTTGCTACTGCTCACCTCACGCAGGCTGGTACAAACCTGATGAGTGGTTGGATTTAAAGGGCCAGCTGCTTCTGTCTGTAAGTTGAACTAAGTTCTCTGCTTTCTCTGTTTTGTTACCTGATTTTAGAACCAGCTACCCCTGATGTGGTAGCCCACTCCTCTGCAGCTTCTGTTCATGGTCCTTTCCCATAGTTTCTCTCTGACCTGGGACCTCACTGGAGTTTGAATCTAGGTTCTCAGTATCCTCTGGAGAGTGAAATGTCTAAACAAATAGAGCAGTTTCCCCATGGAGCCCCATGGTCCAGAGGTGGCTTGGTCCTGAGGGGTTCTAAGTGATTTGTTTTCCCTCTTAACATTAAACTTCCCCCATTTTCCTTAAAACTCTCAATCACAGTTTTATTTACCTTTTACAGTTCTATTTATACCTTCTATTTACAGTTCTATTTATATCTTTTGTCAATAGTTGCTCTTTTCTTTTTTTAACAGTGAAATAAAGTTTATATACTTACAGCAAATTAACTTGAAAAACAGGCATCGTATATAAAGCTATAAAAACTATTACTTAAAGAAGTTTTCATGTTTGTTATAAGTGAATAAGACATAGTTTATATACATGAAACATGGTTTTAAAATACACATGGCTTCATTTCCTCTTTAGCCATAGTTAAATGGTAGTGTTTTATTCATTTATTTTTTTTAAATAAATAAATAAAAATAAAATGATGTAAAATTTAATATAATTTCTTTTTATTTATTTACTTATTGAATTTATTTTACATCATTGTAAACTTTCCCAACTTTGTTAGGTGTGATGGAAACATTGCCACCCAGGGAAGCCCTGTGGGATAATCAAGGATGAGTATCAGATCCCCTAGGCTACCAGCCCTGGGGACAGATCAAGTAGAGCTGCTTCAGGACCCAGGGCTTCCAGCTGAGATGAGAAGTGGAACCCCTTGAGTCTCCAGATGGGCAGGTAAAGTCCTTTGCCCCAGGCCTCTGCTCACTCAGGGTCTATGCTGGTCTCTCTCTTCTCTTGCCAACTAGTTCAAGCCTTGCAAACAGCCTTTCGGGTCTTGTGTGATTCCATGTAACTGCGTGATGCCACCTTCTCCAGCTCAGGGTCACTCCAGCTTTCATACCCATGAAGTCCCCTGGGAAGCTGGACAACATGTGCATCTCGGGTCAGCAGGGCGGCCGTGTTGCTAACATGGGCCCAGCTGGTGTGGCTGCTGCCAGTTCCCAGGGCGACTTTGGGAAGCAAGTGAATCAGTACACAGCTGAGGCAATCTCCCGACTCCACATTCCTGGGAAGAGAGTCTGATCACCTTGGTCCAAGCCCTGGGTTTGGATTCCACCATGGATCACGCTGCTCCAGTGGGCCGTGGGAGTGAAATTGGGTAACAAAACCAGCAAAACAGAGAAATTATCTACATATACAATCAGAAACAGCTGACTTTTTTTTTTTTTTTGAGACTAGGTCTTGCTATTTTTACCCATGGAACCCCAGGCTCACGTTGCCCGGGTTGCATAGACTCAAGCAATCCCCAGCCTCAGCTTCCCAAGTAGCTGGGATTACAGGTGCACACCACCATGCCCAGATATGTTTTGGGACTAGGTCTCACTGTGTTGCCCTGAACAGGACTCAAACCACGATCCCTAGCCCCAGCTGCTTCATAGGCTGAAGTTTATAGGCATGAGCCACCATGCCCTGCATCAGCAGCTGACTCGTTAAAGCCAGATACTCATAGGTTTTGTCCCAGCTTGTGCAAGCAGTAGCAAGATCACATTCACCTCAGGAGGACACAAAAACAAGATTTATTCACAAAGAGGACAAAATAGACAGAAGTCACCAAGGGTACAAAGGACCACTTTGATTATCTTACCAACTATTTCAGTCTCTAGTCCAGAAACTGCACATGGCTCCTTCAGCCATGTGCACCCACAAAATGGCAGCTGTCCCACCTTCAAACCAGATGAAGAAACCAAGATGGCATCATTGATCTTCCTCCAAACACAGAGCTCCAACATTCATTCAGCTTCAACTCTGAAGTGAAGACTCACTCAATGCAACAGCAGCAAACACTTCCAACATCTCATGATGAAATCAGCAACACAGAAAGTTCTCTTCAGGTCTCCAGAAAATTCCCAAACTTCACAGTTTCAAAGTTAAAACAAGTTTCCAAGTATCACGTTTCTGACTCAGCTGACACAGGTCACAAGTTTCTCCAGCTGCTTCCCAGGGCTCCTCACCGGTCAGGGCTGGGGATAGAAGCCCACAGTGTGGTTTCTTTCCCTACCCTGTTGCTGCACATGGTAACAGCAACTCCAAGGCCTCCAGCCTCCCTGCTGCTCCTCTGCTCTCTCTCTTCTCCAGCCTTTTCTCTCCTTCTCCTCTTAAATCCCCTTTCTCTGTCCCTCTTGCAAGAAACTTTGGCTTCCCTTCTCCAAGTCTCTGCCCACCAGAGCACAATGGCTGCTATTCTAATGCAGCAAAACCATGCTGAGGCCATGGCCTCCCAATTTCACCACAGTACCCCTATCAGGAGGTACAGAATACAGAAACCACCTGCCCAAGCCTTCTAGCAGGAGCCATGGGTGGGATGGGTCCTTGGAAGTGACCCCAGGGGTGGTCCTGCCAGGGAGCTGCGAGTGTGAATTCAGACTGCATGAGTGATGACTAGTGCAGATGTTTAGATCTAAAAATTCCACCCCCAGCCCCTATGTCCTCCTAGGCCGGACCGCCATCCCCCACTACACGAAGGACACTGGGAACGATGTCAAGCTTCTGCTTTTACCTCTTCCTCTAAGTGGTTGGTCATGACACGATAGTGCTTTGCTCTTCCAGCTGGTGCCATTGTGTAAGTCTTAAGGATGTAGGTGACCATGGAAAGTGATGGCAGGCAAGGGAAGACGGGATGATGAGGAGGCCCCCTGGCATGAGGTCAGGGTGTTGGAGAGGTGAGTGTCACTTGGGGAGTTGGAGAAGAAACCTCCTTGGAGCACCAAGGTCAGCTCTATTGCCCATCCACTCTTGAAGTTCAGTCCTGAAAACCCCTAAAGGATCCATTTGGAGTTTGCAAGAGGCTGTTTCAGAGAAGCAGCCCATTAACTATACCAGAAACTTGGCTTCTTTTGTCATGTCTTCGTTTGACCACTAAGAGGCATAGCCACAGGGACATGTTCCTTTTGGAGACCAAGTAAAGCGAGGCACTCACAGAGACTGTGTGGGCCAAGAAGACGCTCCCCTTAAGAAGATCACTCACTTTCGAGATAGGTCCCCAAGCCCCTGGAGAATGAATGGACACGTCCTTGGGGAGGGCATCAGCAGCTGTACCCCGCAGTGTGCCAGGCTCTGCCCATGCTCATACTATGCCCGCTCAAAGTGCCATTTCCACGAGCATCATCCATTTCACTGAAGGCAGATACCACAATAAATCCATCACCTTCTCACAATGATTACTCATCCTGTTCTTGAGTGTTTGTAACTCACCTTTGACATAGGTTGGAGGTCTCTCCCTCAAAGGCAGGAAGTTTCATCTCTGTGTGATCATGCTTCTCTTTGCATTGTCATTTAAAATAAAGCTTTAAAGTTAATATTATTTAATTGTTAATATTCATCTGAAAGTTGACCTCATCTAGCTCATAAATAAATGACTTGCCTATAGATATTATAACAAGAAAAAAGACCATACCTCACCTCTTCATATGGTAGTTTGCACATCTACACACAACAAATCATTTATTCATTTCCATCCTGGGGTCTGAAAGCAGAAGGTTCCAGTTACATAGAATAACGTCTTAAAGAATAAAGTCTGCATCTTATAGGTGGGAGCCCAGCTGCCATTTTTCTTTTCTTTCACAGATTTAATCTCAGCTTTAGCTATTTAGAGTATTTGTCTTCAGTGCTTTTCCCCTTGATCAAGATCATGCTGTTGCTGAAAAACAAACAAACAAACAAAAAAACAACACCATTTTGCCTGTGCCCCACACAGCTAACTCTCCCTGTCTTACTTGTTCTGCAGTCTTAGCATTCTCTACTTCCCCCAACTGAGGGCCACTGTTGAAACTTAGTGGGCAATAATCATTTATTTTTTTAAAATGTAGTTCAAGTCAGGATTGGTGATGGTCCAGCCATTAAATCTCTACCAGTCAGATACTTGGCAGCTGCCTTGCACAGTGGTTCTATCACCTCAGCACCTCAGGCATTGGGTGGGGTGAAGGCACTTAGTGAAGGTACAAGCCCCATCATCAACTTTGAGCTTTTCCCCCTCACACCCTTAAATTAGAGACACTTTTGTGCTGCGACCAAGATTTTCAGAAGTCAAATCCCTCTCTTCTGAAAGAATGACCTTCCTGAAGGCAAACCGAGTCATTCCCCAATTTCAGTCAGTGATGCTTTGTTTCAGAAAATTGTGGGCTGGGGACAAATTGGAGGAAAGGTGTAATTTCCGATGTGAGCAGTGGAAAGATGGATGTGAACCCAAGCCAGGCATTTTTTACTCAGCCTCCCCCGGATGAGAGACATGTGGGGTTTGTAACCCTATACAACCAGCAATGCCCTCAGTGTTGGCACGTCTGCCTGCAGGTGGTATCTCAGCGACAGCTCATGTTCGCTGTTAGGTGTTCACTTTTCATCAACATTTTATTGTGGAGATTTTCAAAAATACAGCCAAGTGGAAATAATGGTACAGCAAACATCCATCAACCTTCCACCTAGATCCTGCAGTTCAGATTTTACTGAAAGTGCTTTCCCTCACACACACACCCTTCTGGCCATCGAGTCTCCACTAAAACCCATGTCAGGCATCTCCTTTCAAATGCATTGCCAACTCCAGTACTTTCCCCCCAAGTCCTTCGACCTGGCGAGCACATTAAAAAATTCAGTGTCTGTTACTAGCTTCTTTGTCTGTGAGAAAAATTTACTGAATTTCACAGAACACATACATACGAAGGCTCCCTGACCCTGGTCCATGTGTCCATCCTTTCTCCCAGCCCAGCCAATTGCTGTTCTGAGTTTTCCCACCAGAGCTAAGTTCACCCACTCTAGCACCTCAAAGAAATGGAACCCTCTGGTCTTCTCTCTTTTATGTAAGGATTCTTTCAATCCAGCTAATTGTCCTTCATCCCAGTGTTCTACAAATCAGATACTCATTCATTTTTCCTACTGGATAATACTCTGTTCTGTGATTATATCAAGTTGTTTTCTTCATCTCTTGTCTGTGGCTTAGTTTTAGTCATTATGAATAAAGCTACAGGGGATATTCTTATACAAGTCTTTTGCTTTGTTTGTTTGTTTTTGTTTTTTTGAGACTAAGTCTCATTATGTTTTGTCCAGGGTAGTCCCCAGGCTGTGATCCCGAGCCTCAGCCTCCCAGGTAGCTGGGATTACAGGTGCATGCCACCACGTCTGATTTTTTTATCTTTTTGAGACCAGGTCTTGCTATGTTTCCCAGGGGTAGTCTTGAACCCACAGACTCCAGTGATTTCTAGGCTCAGTTTCCCTCCTAAAGCTGGGATTAAAGGCACGTGCCATCACATACAGTCCTATAAATGTTTTTTGGTGTAAAGATAGCTTCAGTTTACCCTGACTGGTAGAAATGAGAAAAGGGGTCTCAGAACAGCAATTCCTGGTTGTGGCATTTCTGCAGGGGCTCAAAGAAAGAGTGACTAATGCCTTTCTTTTTGCTGAAGCAGCTTTAGGGGGGAGACAGAATGATGGTGCCTCTGGTGGTGGCCATCTTGGCCCCCAGGAGGCCAACACTGAATTCCACAGACAGAAACTTGGAGCAGGAAAGAGGTCCTCACACAGCCTCTTGCTGAGGCCAGTTTGAATTTGGAGTCTGTTCTTTGTAACTGAGAATCCTCAGGATGTATTCACGTCTAGCATGGTGGGGGGTGGGGGGAGACTTCGATACTGTGTTTACATAAATGTCTTTCTCCACCGAAACTTCTGTAGGTGGCTAAAGAGATTATGGGGAGATGCCGGCAAAAGCCACAGATGGAGAGGCAGCTCTGGAGAGAAATGATCAGCCTATTGTGTCCCAGTCTTGGGAACTAAGCTCATTTGCCCTTCACACCATCTGGATGGGAGGGAGTAGGAAGAGGCCAGGGAGGGGTGAGTCCGGAGCAAACCTCTGCTCTCTGGATATTTCCGTGGTGCTGCAAATAGGATGGGGAGATAGGAGATCTGCGTTACTTTCTGGGGGTTCCTCTCAGCCTGCTTCTGTCATCGTTGGCACTGAGTTTTCCAGAACTTTGGCTTCTAGGTCTTAGCACTTTTGCTAACCACCGGATAATCACTCCACCTTATGCTCCTACATCAAGACTCCCCAAAACATGATTTTAAATATGATTTCCCCATCACTTGATTTCAGTTGGCCCAGGTATCTGGGGAAGGTGGCATTGCAGCATCTGAGTGCATTAGAATGAAACCTGATATTATTACACATCTTTACTTAGTAACTTCCTAATCATGGTATCAATAAATATGGCTGCTGTCTGCAAAGCCACATTATTGCACTTATTCTTGTTAACATCTCATGTGCCTCAAGGAGTAATTACAGATAATGAGGACGTTTACGTTCAAAGGATTTTGCAGGTTATTGAATGATGAGTGGAGCATCATAGGGGTGTCACAAGGTTAATCACTGAGGGCTGAGACTGCCTTTCCATGAACAACTGAAAAGAGACACCAGCTCTTTCAGCTTTGCAATCACTCCAGAAAAAGAAGTGGCATGAAGGAATAAGAAGGTGGAGAGGAGGGTGAGGGCACCAGTCACTAAAACTAACATGTAATGATTTTTTTTAAAGAATTTCCTGGCACTGGTTTGCTCCCCATGACCGTGGGTGAATCCTGCGCTACCACCTACCTGTGCATTGTGCTGGGACACCTTGGCTGCTCCCTGGCCAGGGCCATTGTAGCTCACCCTACTTCAGGGGCTCTTCATCCTGCCAATTTCCAGCCTCAAAAATTCCAATTTGCTCATGATAATAATGTTCTGAGCCTGGAACAGAGAAGGTTTTATGAAGAAAATATATTTCTTGTCATTAAAAATCTCGTATCTGACATTGGACGTTTTTGGAATGAGTTTGGAAAAAATTGCAGAACGGAAGTGAAGCCAATAGGATTGATGGTGATGAGAGATGTGACCATTATAAAGTCAGAGTTTGTTCCAAGTGAAAGAGTGGTCACAAAGGTCCAAGATTCCCAAGAAGATGAAGAACTCTTCAGATACTTCACCCTCCCTGAGATACTGAAATATGTAGAGTGCTTCACTAGACCCAATATAATGACCATGCATACAATGCTGATAAATAAACCCCCAGATTCTGGCAAGAAGACATCCCGGCATGCCTGCACCAGGATCTGCACTGTTTTCCCTTCAGGCCCAGTAATAACATTGTCTGTGTGTCACGGACCAGCCGTGCAAGGAAGACTGCTAAGTACCAGGCTTCAGATGGACAGGAAAAACTCAGGCCGGCGAATGATGATCACAGACACGAACTAAGTGAGCAGTGGAATCTGCTGCTTTATTTTAGATTTTCAGGCCGCTTTTATATTGTTTAAACGAGCTACTTCAACATTCCATGAGGAGGGGCATTTCATGAGTACATGAGTGCATTATCTCAGTGAGAGACAGGAGTGAGCACATGAGGGTGATTTCATGAGTGCATAAGGGTAATTTCATGAGCGCGTGAGGGCAATATCATTGGAAGACAGAAATCAATATCTTAAGAGAAAATAGATTATCATTAGATACTACTAAACATTCCTAAGCAATCATTTTTAGGGAATCAGGATAACTAAGTTGGTTACAGGTCACCCAAGGTTATTCCTTGGCTGTAAAGCTTATCTAGTTTATCCAGTTCTCCTTGCCTCGAGCTCATTACTAGTATTTCAATGATTTTTCACAGAGAATCTAATTAAAATAAAGAATCTGACAACTGGGCCCCCATATTTTTCTTAATAATGATGCAGTTCATGACTTCAGCACTCCTACACCTGGGGTCTGGGGAGCTACCGCCCTTAGGGTCCCCTGATTTCTCAGGTCAGCTCCCAGTTTGTTCCTTCTGCGGGGGGCAAAGAGCTTAACTTGTAAAAGGTTTAAATTACAAGTTTCTCATCTCTGAGATGGGCTCCCATATCTGTGCTTGGACTGCCATGGAGAACATCCACCAGGACAATGGCTGTCTGGTGGTGCTCCCAGATTCACAAAGGCTCCCTGATGCTACATGATTACCCCAAGTGGGAGGGGGTGTTAGCATCATGTTCCATGGAATCCAGGACTATGAAAAAAACGACAACAGCTGGGCACGGTGGCTCATGCTTGTAAGCTTCAGCCTAGGAAGCAGCTGGGGCTAGGGATCGCGGTTTGAGTCCCACTTGGGGCAACACAGTGAGACCTAGTCCCAAAAAATAGCCAGGCGTGGTGGTGCGTGCCTGTAACCCCAGCTTCCTGGGAAGCTGAGGCTGGGGATTGCTTGAGTCTGTGGTACCCCCCACAATGTGAGCCTGTGATTCCATGGGCAAAAGTAGCAAGACCTGATCTCAAAAAACAAAACAAACAAACAAACAAACAAAAAACAGAGTGCACCTGGAGATGCAGAAAGGGAACACTGTTTCACTGTTTTCTTTCATTACTTGCTCATCCATGGGTCTGGTCGGAACAAGACTCAAGGATTCCAGAGGCACCATTTCCTGTCACTATACTGGTGCTGATTGGAAGCACATTGACGTGAAGGGCACCAGTCAAGAAAACATTGAAAAAGAAATTGTGGGCTTAGCAGATAAATTTTTTGGAGTTAAAGGAGATGTTGACATGAAGGATGTTTGGAGAATCCGAGCACGACTTGTGAAAGGAGATAGAATCAGTCTTTGAACGAGCCTTCTGCTGTAACTCATAAAGAAAACCAAAGTGGAACAAGAATTCCAGATTTTTTTCTTAATGATATGATGTGATCTTTCACAAAAATCAAAATGCATGTCTGGGTAATTATTGTATATGGTTAATTTTGCAGTGCAACAGTGCTTTATTAGATGTAAAAATCATAAAAATGAAATATTAATGTTTTAAGGAAGACCAACTGGTGTAAGAATAAAGGTGATTCATGTAAGAAAAAAAGAACTTCCTGGCAATGGTCCATTCTTCCTTGCCCTTGTTAATCCATTTAATTTTATATTCAATCATCATTGAAAAAAAATTGCAGCTCCATTTCTGCCCAGGGATGGTACAAGGAGCTGGGTATGAAATGAGATTGCCCTCCCATAACATCTTGTCCATGCAAAGAGGCAGATGGCATTCTAGGAAGGAGGAGGACTATGGAGTTGAGGTCTGGAGTGTGACATTGGAGCCCCTGTGGGTTGTCAGGATCAGGCAGATCCTGAGAACCTGCTGAGGAAGCATGAAGAGTTAGGCCAAGAGGAAGCAGGAAGGACAAAGATGCCTCTAATGGAAAGAATAGGGGAATGAGAAGGCACTTAGATGGGGAGCAGCTGGTGCCTCAGAGGAGCCGAGAAAAACAGAGGGGATTACAGCAGCTGGGGAAGGTGATCCAGGTCGGTGTGGCTAGACAAGCCCTTCCAGGTCAGGTAGCAAGGGCTGGACTTTCTTTTTTCTTCCATTTTATATTTTTAATATTAAGATATACATAATGAGGAAATACAAATGGCCAACAGGCACATGAAAAATTGCTCAATATCACTAGCAATCAGGAAAATGCAAATCAAAACCACAATGAGGCCGGACATGGTGGCTCGTGCCTGTAAGCTTCAGCCTATGAAGCGACCGGGGCTAGGGATCGCAGTTCGAGTCCCACCTGGGGCCCATAGTGAAACCCAGTTTCAAAAAAAACAGTTGGGCGTGGTGGTGCGCGCCTGTAATCCCAGCTACCTGGGAAGCTGAGGCCAGGGATTGCTTGAGTCCATGGTATCCCGGGCAACAAGAGCCTGCAGTTCCATGGGCAAAAATAGCAAGACCTAGTCTCAAAAACAAAAAAACACAATGAGATACCACCTTATATCAATAAGAATGGCCCATATCCAAAGAACAGGCAACAACAAGTGCTGGTGAGGATATGGAGAGAAGGAAACACTCTTACACTGCTGGTGGGAATGTAAATTTGTCCAACTGATAGGGTGTGGCCCCCCCCCATTGTCTCCTGTTTAAGATTGCAGATTTCAAGGACAGGTATGCTAAAATGGGAGAATGACCTTAGCTGGAATTTCCCTTCAGGGAGATGCAGGGGGAGAAAGAAGTGAAATGGTCAAGGTGAAACAGGTTTCCTGGAAGGTGGGAAATGAGGATATATAAAGAGTGTGCAAACAAAGAGAGGGAGGGGATTCAGATTGGAGATTCGAATATGGAAATCAGATAGAGAGAGAGGTTCAATGGAGGAGAGATGGTAATCGGCCATCTTGTAAAGATGTGAGCCATGTGAGCTTGGCCATGTGGCCACCAGGGGCCTGCAACCCTTGGCTGACCCAGGCTGGCAGCATGTGTGTTAGATGCAGTTAAGAAGTTTGCAGATTTGAACTCTGTGCTGGAGTCTGTTTTGCTGAGTTTGATTTGTGTCTGAAGAGGCCGTGCAAAAGTTAGGCCTGAGAAGAAAGTAAACTTTGCTAGTTTGGCACCATGGAGTTCCTGCTACCTGAAGGTGACAAGGAGAAGACAACGTGGAAGACAAGGAGGAGCAGTCAAAGGAACATGTCTTCAAGCGTCTGGAGATGGACTCTGTCTGCACATTGGTGAGATGATCAGGACTGAGAGACTGAGGATTTTGGGGCAATCTGGGAAAGGACATTGGACAATACTGAGAAAGGTTTTAGACACTGTTAAAGTATTCTGAGTCTTACATGTTTTCTTTTGTAATTATTAGGATAATTAAAAATCACTTTGTTAGAAATAAATTAGTCTGCACTGTATTTTGGTTGAGAAGGCTGGGGATGGTGGTAAGAACCCACAAGTGGAAAGTTTAAACTGTGTTTTAAAGTTTTTCTTTTTAGGTCTGAAAGAGGGAAAGAAAGCAGAGAAACTGGTAGCTGATGTTTGCATATCAATGGTAAAGGTAATCAGTGAAAATGCTAATGAAGAGTGTGTAGCCTGCTTTGGAGAGAGAAGCAGGCAGATAGGTGTAAACAGTTAAAGTCAAAAAGTCTTCTTTAGACCCTGTTTCACAACCACTATGGAAAGCCATGTGGAGGACCCTCAAACTAATGAAAATGGAACTACCATTCGATCCAGCAATCACTATTCTGGGAATCTACCCAAAGGAGACCTCAATGTGGGTACAAAGGGACACCTGTGCTTGGATGTTTATTGCAGCACTATTTATAATTGCAAGGACATGAAAACAACCCAAATGTCCCAAAACAGATGAATGAATGAAAAAGATGTGGTTTATATACACAATAGAATATTACTCAATTAATAATGACAAATTTGATGATTTTATGATAACATGTATGGACTTAGAAGAAATCATATTAGCAGAAAAAAGTCAAAAAGAAGACAGACACCAAATGGTTTCACTAATATATGGGATATAGGAAAAAAAATAAACAAAAGCCATGAGGAAAAGTCAAAACAAGCTAACCATCAAACTGAAGCATACAACTTGGGGCAGGGGGGAAAGTGTGAGAACGGTCAGGGAGGGTGGGGGGGGGGTGAATCCCTGGGATTATAAAGATGTGAAATTTATATATAAATAAATTTTAAAAAATAAAGTATACATAATGACATCTTTGTTGTTGTTGTTGTTGTTTGGAGACTAGGTCTCGCTATTTTCACCCGTGGAACCGCAGGCTCTTGTTGCCCGGGGTACCACAGACTCAAGCAATCCCCACCCTCAGCTTCCCAGGTAGCTGGGATTATAGGCACGCGCCACCACGCCCAGCTATTTTTTGGAACTAGGTCTCAATACGGGCCCCAGGCGGGACTCCAGCCACGATCCCTAGGCCCGGCTGCTTCATAGGCTGAAGCTTACAGGCACGAGCCACCGTGCCCGGCCCATAATGACAGTTTTAACGAAGTGGGGTTATCTCTTTTGGGCTTCCTATGTGGGAAAAGCATATAAATTCTTGAGATTTTTTTTTTTTTTTTTGATATTAGGTTCCGCTCTTTTTGCTGGTAGAACTGCAGGTTCACGTGGCCCCGGGTACCACAGACTCAAGCAATCCCCAGCCTCAGCTTCCCAGGTAGCTGGGACTACAGGCGTGCCCCACCATGCCCAGCTATTTTTTGGGGACTAGGTCTCACTACGTGCCCCCCCCCCCTCCCCGCGGGACTCTAACTGCGATCCCTGGGCCCGGCTGCGGCTTCCTAGGTTGCCGCTTACAGGCATGCGCTACCATGACCGGCCCAAGCATACAAATTCTTAAAGGAAAACTTAGCAAGGACAGGGAAGGGGGAATTCGGCTAACATGTGACTTTTTCTAAAAGCGGGAAGTACCCCAACACCGACCAGTTCCACAGGACTTAGTGCAAAGTTTTCTTATCATTGGTGTTTACCTAAATTTAGATAAATCAGTGGTTTGTACTTTTCATTACAATCAATAAAAATAAGGCAGAGATAAGAAGGCAAAAGAAGTATCAAGTAGGTCCGTAAGGGCAGAGAACTTGAAAGAAGCTGGGCATTTCTTTGTTTCTGTATGCCATTTTCAAAGTAATTTTTTCCCCCTTCATCCTCTATCTGCAAGGCTTGGAACAGAGCAGATCAAAGCTGTCAAGCCCTTTTGTGAAATAATTCTTTCCAAGTTTTGTTTGATTTTTAAGGTTATGACAGATCGGGAGATTTCAGAGTCTCCTCTGGTGTAAGCCAGTACTTACCAGGCAGTCAGTGAATTTTAGAACAATGGGGTAATTAAGAGCAGGGGATCCCGGCAAGTGCTGCCTCCAGTTCTCCCTTTCTCCCTTCCCTCTTTTATTGTCATACAGCATCATTCATCTTTGTAGGATTGTTGGTCCCCTGGGGATAACCCCTCCCCCACCAACCACCCCCTCTGATCACTCCATCTCCTAGTTTGTGTTTGCTGGTCCATGTTTATTTTCATTTTCTGGAGCAATGTCCTTCTCCTGGTGAGGATTAGTGTTCCTGGAGCGCAGTAAACCACGCTGCTCAACTGTCCTGTCTTAATCAGCGCTGGGCAGCCTATCCGAGCTCCTTTGGAGGCTGGCAGTGCCAGTTTCTTCGAAATGTGTGTCTCCTCCATTCTGTCGTAGGCTGGGATGTCCCCTGGAGGGGACAGATGGCGATGGGTGGTTGGTTTGGTTGGTCTCCTTGTTCATGGACAGCAGCTTAGCCATACTTCTGTGGCCTTCCTCTCTCTGTCCAGAGGGGGTGCGCCTTGCTTTTGCTGGAGGTATCTCTGAACTCCTAGGCCCTGTTGAAAGTGACAGTTGGAGTAGTCCTGAGGGTCGTCTCTATAATCGGTCTCACAGTCCTGTGTTCAGTAGCTCACTCCAAGCTCTTTGAGTCCTACCCAGGGGAAGTGTCCAGGGCTTTTAATCATCTCCTCACCTCATCTGCTTCTTCTGTTGGATTATTTATGGTTTTTCTGTTCCTGGTGAGGACTGACTGGAGGGGGGGTAAACCAGAGGAGGTTAGCGTCTCCCCTCATCCCCTGCTGGCCCCTGTGGGGTGGCCACACCCTGAGCCTTGTCTCTCCCACCTGGGACTAGGACCAAGTCTGCTGAGGTCCAGGACATGAAGGACGGGGCAGGCTGGGGGGAAGCGAGCACAACCTCGAGGTTGGAAACCGGCGGTGTGGTGGGCAGGTTCTGGATATATGGTTACCTGGCTTTGACGATGAGTTATTTACTTTGTCTTTTCCTCTTTTGTTCTTTATGCTTTTCCTATACAAAGGTTCAGCCTTCTGCTCCACTTTACAGTTGGATGAAGGAGGCTGCTTCACGAAGTACTAAAGTTTGTTGAAGGCCGGGCATGGTGGCGCATGCCTGTAGGCGGCAGTCTAGGAAGCCATGGCTGGGGCCAGGGATCACGGTTTGAGTCCCGCTGGGGGCACGTAGTAAGACCTAGTCCCAAAAAAATAGGTGGGCATGGGGGCGTGCGCCTGTAATCCCAGTTACCTGGGAAGCTGAGGCTGGGATTACTTGAATCTGTGGTACCCTGGGCAACGTGAGCCTGCGGTTCCGTGGGTAAAAATAGCGAGACCTAGTCTCAAATAAAATAAATAAAAATAAATTAATAAATAAAATAAAGCTTGTTGAAAGCCCTCAGATTGTGGTATCTATTTATTTAGAGACTAGTTCTCGCTATGTTGCCCAGGATAGTCCCGATCTCATGGACTCAAGCAATCTCCAGCCTCAGCCTCCCAGGTAGCTGGGATTACAGGCACGCACCACCGTGCCCGGCTGCTTTTTTGAGACCAGGTCTTGCTATGTTGCCTGGGGTAGTCTTGAAGCAGGGTAGTCTCAAACCTGGGAACTCAAGTGAGCCACTGCCTCTGCCTCCCAGTGCTTGGATTACAGACACGCACCACCATGCCTGGCAGATCGTGGTATTTAGTCTTGTTTCTTTTCTGGGGCACCCACCTCCGGTTTTCCTGTCAAACAGGGACCCGGCCCTTGCAGATGGCCGCTGGGGCACACCCGCTGCTGCTACATCCTCACAGCAGCCAACCTGCTCCTGCTCCAGAACCCCTGGGACACCCAGTACCTGGGGAGCCTCGCAGCTTCTGGGGTCCAAGCCACAGCCTCAGCTGGGCCTCTCAGGGCCCGAGACCCTGGCGGTGCAGGGGTGGGCACGTCTCCTGGCTCAGCGAGAGCTGCGGGCTGACCCCCCTGCGGATGCTCCCTGGGGTCACAGGCCTGACCTCCGCATCCCCCCCTCCCGCCAGGGTCTGGCAGGTCTTGGCACACCCTGGGGGCCTGGCACTGTTGGCTTGCACCCACCCCAGGCCCTTCCCCTGCTTCTTGGCAAAGCGCATGTTTCTCAGGAACGGGGCCTCCTGCCCAAGGGGGCCGAGTCTTCTTGTGAGCAGGGTTCCTGAGGCCACCGCTGTGCTGTTTCCATGCCCTGTTGTGGGCGATGTGGCTCTGGGACTTGTCTGCCTGAAGCAGGAGCTCCCAGAGCTTCTAGAGCCAGCTGGGATTTAATCTGCTTTCAGCACGACCAGCACACAAGGGAGGGGGGACCAGCACACAATGCGGGGAGGCACACAGGAAGAGGGGGGTCCAGCATAAGGGAGTTGGGGGGCTGGACACGGGGGAAAGGGGAGTGCTCTGGGTGGCAGTCCTCTTGCCATTACCACGATGGACACGACTGAAGAATGATTGGTGGCTTTACAACCAGAGCATTTTCCTTTGGTCTGTTGTGAGAATTGCTATTTTTTCTTCTACAAAACATATGTTTTACTTCATGTTAAATTGTGTCTACATGGAAAAGCCTTAACTGGGAGGAAAAGTATGAGTTTATTAAATACTGTTAATAGAAAGGTTTTTGCAGTAATTTTCTCTTCTCGTTCCTGCAGGCCTTCTAACACAGCCCTCTCCACCTCCCCCCTGAACACTGCTTCCTAAGAATAGGTCTGTTGGCTACTGAGGCAGGAACACACACACACACACACACACATATATATATATTATATATACATTATATGTATATATAATATATACATATATATTATATATATAATATATATACTGTAATCCAGCAACTTCTAAGTTCTTGAATTAATACTCTGTGCCCTGCTTGAAATTGGCTAAGAATACAGTGTCCAATAAAAAACAAAAAACAAAGCATGCACTAGTACATGAACCAGAATTTTTATGTGGTACACAGAACAATCCATTTTGCCTCATCATCTGATATAAGCATCTGGAAAATTGCTTTCTGAAAGCTGCTGGGAAACTTCCAGAGTGATCTATGGATGCCTAAGTGTGAATCTATAATTCACAAGCCAAGAAATTTCGGGCACGTTCTGAGAGTTTCAAGCCCTCTTGGCAGAGAAGGGAGAAAATGCTCCTTTTCAGAAGGCCCTCCGTTCCTTTTCCCATGCGGCATAAGTGAAAGAATTTGGGGAGATTGTTCAGAGGTTCCTTCTGGAGGTGTCTTCAATGCAACAGCTGTGGGCCCAGGAAGGGCCTGGGCTTGGTGTGGGTCACCAGGTTAGAAGCTGGAAGGGACGCTGCCAAGGCTGTGGTGTAGGCATGGTGGACGGAAGCATTTATGAGCAGGGAAAGACATGGCTGTGCTCGTCTACACATCTCAGACCACAGGAGCTAGGCCCTTTCAGGGGGATATGTGCTGAAGAAGTGAAGTGCTTCCCCAGTCAGAGACTGAATGTTTGAGCAGCTCTCTGCACGGAACAGACAGCCTGGGTTTGATTGATTTGCAGCTGGATCTGTACTAACTTGAAGAAAGTGTTCTGGAAAGATCTGGAAGTTATGGTTTCTCTATTGGGCTGCTTTGAAAATTTAACTGTCCCCACAGGTGTTGTGTGATGAGTATAACACGGGTGACTTGTGAGCTTTCAGGGGCAGGTGATGAAGGGGAACGGGGATCTGCTGAAATAAAAATCCTTGTGTGTTTGATGTCTACAAGTTGACATTTACCAAGGGTTAAGGGCTACCCAGTATGAACAACTGTAATACATGTGTGCATGGGGGGGGTGTTATTACCACATTTCACAGGTAAACTGAGGCAGGGGAGGCTAAGTCACGTGTTACACGGTTAGTTAGCACTGGGAAGACTTTAACCCACTGTGAAGTGCCGATGCTCGTCACTGCTTTGCTCCCTAGCCTCCAGGCAAAAGCCCAAGTAAGCAGGTGGATTATTTTCTGCTAATCTTGTCAGTTCTATTGTGCAGCCCACGCATTTTTGAGAACACATGCAAGTTCTAGAACACCAGGAAACTCTCCATGCATTTAGAAAAAGTCAGGGTGTCCGTGAGTTCTAGGACTTCAGAGACTGTTTTTCCTCAAGCTTGCATCTGCACCAGCTGTCAAGAACCCAAGCAGGGGAAGGAGGGTGAAGAACACAGACGAACCAGACTTAGGGGACTCTGAAGAGATGATGGAAATTCAGTTGAGGGGAAAAGAAGCTGTTGTGATGACCAGATCAGTCCAAGCCGAGGGGGCTGAGGGTGCGCTACTGTGCCCAGGCACACACAGAACTGACTGGTGGTACCTGGAATATTCCCTCCCAGAGCCACTCTCCCTGCAGGGTGCACCAAGAGTGGAAGCCGCAAGCACTTGAAAAGTAACAGTGAAAAGTTACGGCTCTGGGTGACAAGGTGTCCGCTGACAAAGAGGCAAATCCGTGGGAAAAAATCTGCTCCCCCACCCCCAAGTCTTCTGGACCCTTTAGAGGCAATCATGCCCCACCCCCCTTCCTGGGGGAAGAATATATTTGTCTCAAATTGACTCTTTGGTACAAAAGATGCTGACAATGAGGTGACTGAGGCAGGCTGGAAAGGTGGTAATGACAAGTTGGCAACCCAAATGAGAATAAAGCAGATTTATGACTTGAAAAGCAAACCCAAACCACGGTGAAAAACAAAGCACTAGTCCTTGCCAAGTGTGGAGAATCTCAGGGAAATTAGGCTAATGCCTTCTTCGTATGGCCAGGTCATTCGAATCGATCCTACACTGTCACCTTACCTTTGACAGTTATGGAATAGTGTGTGATGGATTGAAATTCACTGAAAAAGTGTCCCATCTCTAGAAGTTAATTTAAAACATAACTATAAGGACTAAATGTTAGTGTCTCCTATTTCTAGGCACATATTTATTAACTGACGCATCAATAAATCACTGCTCTAGCTAGGACATCTTGCCTCTGGTTAATCCTTATCTAGATTTATGTGGGGTGAAAACTATAAACTATGATCAAAGCACTTCTAAATTTCTTAACTAAAATTTCATTAACTGCCAGTTAATTAAATACTCTTGGGACTGTTTGTACACTTTCTTTAAAGCCTCGAGTAGCATTGTTAATAGTAAGAGAATATGCCTATTATCTTAAGGGTTTTTGTGATCTAATATTCTGTACAATTAAAGCTCTGTTCTTCTATTCAGCTCACCTTGTAAGATGGGGATAAAGCTGTCTTGTACCAACTTAATGGGAACATTGCAAAACAAGTGAGGAAATGCCCAAAGTGCTTTGATAATCTTACTTGTCTGTGCCTAGTGATTATATTAATTAAAATGTCTTTTGCAAGCAGCACCTACGTGGGTCTTTTTGAAATCAGTTAATTTTCAACCTGACCATGTAGTTAAATTCAGACTCATGTGAGTATTTTGAAATGAAAAGAACAGGAAATTTCCCTCTAAAAGAGAACCTCACTCCTTAGGACATGGCTATTGTGGGTGTAGGTCAGAAAAAGCCCTAGGTGACCTTGAGATAACCTGTTGGGTGAATGAAAAACTAAGGAGAACTGACCAAAGTCACTTGGGGGGGGCTTCCAGAGCCCCCAAATGGAATAAAAGGGGCAGCAAAGAAAAAAAGCCAAAAGCTAGATGAAAGATATTGAATATAGAAAAATCCATGAGTTCATCAAGATGATGGAAAAAGAGCAAAAGGGAAAAATAAAAAACCTAAAATTCAATTGTGACTATTGGAAGCAGCTGGCACACCAAATTGATCCCCAGGTTGAAAATCACCATCTAAGGCAAAGATGAAGATGGTACCCCACTTCACCTCTATGGTTTCCTATGTAAACTGTGTTTTAGGATGACTGACTTAGCTCAGCTAATGAAAACTGCATTTTAATTTTGTTAAAGGGTTTTAGTTGATGTGGAAAGGTAACCGAATTATATCAGTTTTTTTAATCCCCCAATGAAATGATTCAGGTTACCATGATAAGAAATAAAAGGCAAAAGCAGTAGGTGAAAGGTTTATAGGAAATCGTACATTTTTCAAGGTATTAAACTATAAGCCAGTACAAAGGACTAGCCAGGGAAAGGGAGGAAGGTTAAGTATCATAACGGGGAGGTAGTAGCCATTGTTATTTGAGCCCCCTGTCAATTCTAGTCTCCTTGAAAGTGGACATACAGGCATTCTGTGCCACCTCTAAAAAGCCATTTGAAGTTCACAGTCCCAGCTCAGTGTTCTTGCCAAGAATCACAAACTAAAATCTAAGGAAACTTTAAGGTGTAAATTTCCATTTACAGAGTAATGAGTTAAATGACAACACCAGCTAACAATCAGAACAATCTGGGGCCACTGTTTCTTTAGTTATAATATCAATACTAACTAAACATATTTAGTCATACTATCAATACATAATTTAAAACATAACTATAAGTTATGAGTAATATTAACTTCTAGAGATGGGACACTTTTTCAGTGAATTTCAATCCATCACAAACTATTCTACAACTGCCAAAGCTAAGGTGACAGTGAAGGATCGATTCGAACAACCTGGCCATACGAAGAAGGCATTAGCCTTATTTCCCTGAGATCCTCCACACTTGGCAAGGACTAGTGCTTTGTTTTTCGCCATGGTTTGGGTTCACTTTTCAAGTCATAAATCTGCTTTATTCTCATTTGGGTTGCCAACTTGTCATTATCACCTTTCCAGCCTGCCCCAGTCACCTCATTGTCAGCAATATTAACTAAATTTAGTCACAATATCAGTAATATAAATATATAATCTCAACATGTAAGAAAATGTCCTTTAGTAATACTTCTTGAAATATTTCATATTTAAATTGAAAACCACCTGGCCTGGAGTTTGCTTTCAAATGATTAGGGTAAATATGGCAAAATGTTAACAGAGGTTAAAGATCTAGGCGATGGGAATATGGGGGCTTGCGTCACATCCAGCTTATATGTGATATATTTATATATATACATATATATATACACACACACACATATATATATATATATATACACACATGGGGGGGACTAGGTCTTACTATGTTTCCCAGGGTACTGCGGATTCAAGCGATCCCCAGCCTCAGCCTCCCAGGTAGCTGGGATTAGAGGTGCCTGCCACAGCAACCAGCTGCTTTTTTGAGACCAGGTCTTGTTATGTTGCCTGGGGTGGTCTCGAACCTGCAAACTCAAGAAATCCCAAGCCTCTTGCCTCCCAGCACTTGGACAACAGGTGCGATATATCTACTTTTATATAAGTTGAAAAATTCTCATAGTAAGACATTAAATTAAATTCTCATAGTAAGACATAGTAAGTGGTTAGGTACAACAAAATTACTTACAAATTAAGCACTAAGGAGATATAGAAAAAATTTAATTTTTTAAAAAAATAATGTAAGTGTGAATCTTTTTGATAAGAACTCCATACAGGTTTTTGCCTATAATAAAGATTTTACCTCCCACCCTTCCCCAGTTTCACTAAGAAATAATTGACATAGCACTGGTAAATTTCAGGACATGCCACATGATGATTTGATTTACATATTAAAAATGATGACCAAATAAGCTAACATTCATCTTATATGGTTACAAGAAAATAGAAAAAAGGGTATGAATTTTCCTCTTGCCATGATAAATTAGTATTTCCTTTCTTAGCTTTTGCTTTCTGGACTATCATACAGTGCTAGTGACTGTCCAATGTGCTACCCACCTCCCTCTAATTTCAAAGCTGGACCTTGAGTTAAGGCTAAAACTTTTCAAATGGAACTGTAATTGTGAAAGAAACATCGATATTAGTTACAATTATGTGATTGCGGTATAGTACAGATGTATAAAATGCTCCCAAATCTTAGACAAGAAGAACTCTTTTTAGTGGTATTGATACCCGGCAAAACCAAGGAGGAGCCAGGGATGCCAGACAGTTAAGGGGGGGAAGATCCATGTTACTTGCCTAAGGATTGTTGCCTAATCACATACAGAAAAGCAAAGTAAACACTTTTATGATCCAAGATTTTCAACTAGTGAGAGGGTCAAAGGAAACAGAAGTAGGACAGAGAAGAATTTCAAAATAAGGACTTCTGATAAAATAAAGCCCAACCTCTCACAGGCAAATGTTCAGGGCCCCAGTAGAGCGGCCAAGGCCCAGGGGGCAAGAGGCAGGAAATGGGGGTCCAAGACAATCTCCCAGGCAGAAAGACAAGCAAGAGAACCAGTGGGCGGAGAGAGGAGTGGGAGAACCAAAATTTAAAAGGTCCCAAAGATCCCAGGAAAGCTGAATCCATCCTGGGTCAAGATGGCTGCCGCCATTGACTCTCAGGAGAGCCTGGGAGCAGCCCGCCAAAGCCCGGAAGCAGGAAAAAGGAGTTAGCTGAGGGGCCCCACATGGGTCCCGAGCAGAAGCAGAAAACCCTCTCCAGGGCCCAGAGGAGCAAGCAGCCAAGCCTGAAAGAGAGCAGAAGAGGGAGGCTTCAGTCAGGAAGGTTCTGTCTTCAGTCTACCAGTGAGCCCACCCTGGCTGGGAGCCCACCTGTCCCCACTCAAGAAGTCTGCTTGTGGAGCAGGAAAATATCCCCTAATTCCCTCAGCTGTCTTCTTTCAGGAAGTCACCGGGTGGAGCCAAGAGACTCAGCTCTCTGCCTCAATTAAATGAGGTTTCTATAATTCCCATAGTCACAGCAAATTCCTTAATCTAAAATCTCAAGTTGCAGTTGCTAGATTTGGAAAGGAGAGCATTGGAAACAAAGGAAGAAATGAGACTCAAAGACTTAGAGAAACAGGCTTTTTTTGAGAAAAAAAAAAAAAAAAGCTGGGCGGGCATCTCTCTCACAGGCAAGAGCTGGAACCTTGAGAACCCGCACCTTAGCTCCACGGATGTGTGCCTTTATTTGGTCCAGAGTGGGGCAATTGATCAAGTGGGATAGATCAGAGGGTGGGTGAGGGAATTTGGTCAGGTGGGATGGGTCAGGTGGGTGGGGGAGTTTGGCCATGTGAGATGGGTCAGGTGGAGTGGGGGAGTTTGGTCTGGTGGGAGAGGAAGAGTCAAGTTTCTCATATTTTCTGAGTCAGGAGATCCTTTGAGCGGTCAGTTGCGTGTGAATGAACCTCCTTACAGATTTCCTCACATAGTTTTGAAAGATATTGGTAAACTCAAGGTTTGCTTGTGATCTAAGTGACTGGATCTCCAATGAGTGATGCTTTTAGCCACCAATAGTTCAGGCCCTGTTTGGGGCCATGAGCGCAGATTAATTAGCTTTGAATTTTATATGTAAAGGCCAGAGTTCAGGGTATTCTGAATATGGTAATGATTTGCCACTTGTCTATATGCACGCATGGGGTGGGGTTCCTTTTACCAGAAAACCTTGTAACGAGTCATACATGTTCTTGATAGACTTATCATCAGAATTAAGCTAACGAGAGGCCATCTTATTTTAAATTCAGATATTTGTGTTGTTAACAGCCCTCCATTTTCAAATTGCATTATTACAAACCCCTGGTAAATATTTAAACAGTCATGATCTCCTTCAGATTTCTTTTGTCGTGACATTAGGCTAGAAGTGGGGATGTAGTGAAAAATGATCTCTGAGGATAGCTTATAATAATAATAATAATAATAAATAACATAATAATATAAAAACCCAAGAACTAGTGGGGGCATTTCTTAGTGGATGCTCAGGTGAAAGGTTTTTCTTTTCCTTACAAGGATACTGGCCAGTCACGACTGGCTAGCAAAAGCAACAAACAAACAAACAAATGAAAACCACGACCAAAATGTCAGGAAGAACTTGACACTTGCCCTGATGGAGATAAGTCATTTTTACCTTGTATCCCATTTGCTATTAGCTGGGATCAGCTATTGTCTCTGTTTCAAGATCTGCTATAAAACAAAGAAGGTCTATTGGCTAATTTCTGGAGAATTAGTCCTGGCAGCATAGAAGAAGCCTCAGAGACCAAGACGGGGGACAAAGAAAGCAAATTCCAGAAGAGATTAACTAGCCTACAGGCACCAAAACAGCATCTTTGGTATTAAAAAACAAACAAACCAAAGAGCTAATGGGGCATTTCTGGGCAGAAACAAGACTGCCAAAAGTTGAAAACTGACATTGAGCCTTGGCACAGTGACATCAGCCAAGCAGAGAGAGAATGATGGGTTTTGGGATTAGGAAAGAAAGGTCTAAAATCCCCAAGGTGTGCAGTCATTTTGAGCATCCTTGCTCTTACCTGGCCTGCAGGCCAGGGATTCCTACTATGTTTTATTTCTCTCCTTTTTCTCAAATTTGTTCTTCTAAATAAATTTGCCTCTTTCCACTCGCTTGTTGTGTCATCCTAATTCCTTTAGCAGTTTCGCCTGACAAAAAAATAAACTCAGTAAAAACACAGTAACAGGAGTCACACCAAAGAATAAACAGAGGCTCATGTTTATACAGCCCCCCAAAGAGAAAGTAAAGAACAAAAGTAGTGGAAACATTTACTAACATTTGTTGAGCAGTGACTGTGTACTATGCTGAGGGATTATATCGTTTAATCTTCACAGTAATATTAGCCAGTAAGTACCATTCTTATACCCTCTAGACAGATGAGAAAACTGAGGCACTGAGTTGCTCAGGTATTTCCCCCTCAAACATAAGACAAAGCCAGTATGAGTAAATGTGGGGGAGTAAATGAATTACTAGGGTTTTTCATGCCCTCTGCCATTAGGCTCTATAGCCAGCACCTGTGGTGTTGTGTCTCACCATTATTGTACACACTGGGCCCAAGGATGTTTGCATGTGTAAGTGGGCATACATGGGCAAGGAGGGTGGGGATTATAAAGGGCATCACCCTGGAGGCAGAGAAAAGTCAAGTAGCTGTTTCATTGCTGCCTCTTTTCCCCCATTCACTACTAAAAATCATGTGAAATTTGGTGCCAAGGGCTCCAACATTCTTTAGTTGCTGGAACCGTTAATGAACCTACCTGGATTGGATGGTTGCAGAACAGGATATACGTAAGCAGAATTATTGAAAACTGGCTTCTTTCCCTGCATGTAACATTTTTGAAGTTGATCTCTGTCAGCCAGTACATGAGAAGTTCATCCTTTTCTGTTGCTGAGTAATATTCTACCATAGGAATACACCCTAATTCATCTAGTAATTCACTTTTTCACAGATGATTTTATTGTTTTCAGTTTGAGATTGTGGCCACACTGGTATGAAAAATGACTTTGGTCATATTCATATAAATGAATTATAAATGATTCATATAAACGAATTATAATTCATAATTATAATTCATATAAGTGAATTATTTACATTGGTGATAATCCCCTTCAGGAGAACAGTATAAAATTGTGAGTACCTTAACCTGCCTCTCTTCTGAGGGGTGGTCCCTACAGACCTGGCCTTGATTGACAGAACTTTCAGGGCCCCATGGGAGCCAACACAGGAGCTGGGCTAGTGGGCTGGGTAGGCAGTGGAGTGAGTGGGGGGAGGGGTGGCCATATAGCAAAAATGCCTGATAGACCCTGCTTGCAGGCCATTTCTGGAATTATATGCCAGTGGTGTAACAGGAAGTGAGAAGTCCTGCCTCAGTGGGGGGGCTGAAAACCAGAAAACATTCCACCTGTACAGGTCCCCGAGGGTCTAAGGGACAAAGTGACATGTGAGCAAATAAGTCGGTTCAGAAGCCGAGTAGTTTTATTATATTGATTTTGATACCGCATAATGACATAGCTGAAAATTGAATGGGCGCCAAAATGACCCCGGTGGGCGGAGTCTGAGAGAAAGACCCCCCAAGAAGAAGCGAGACATGATAAAAGGCAGATAAAAGGAAGGAGAAAAAAGAACGAAAGGGGGGTGTGGAGGAGAATGGCGGACTGAGAGAACAGGCCCAAGTGGCCTGGCTAGGACAAACCCTCTAAGGAGTGAGCTGAGATG
Source organism: Uropsilus gracilis (assembly GCA_004024945.1). Lineage (NCBI taxonomy): Eukaryota > Metazoa > Chordata > Mammalia > Eulipotyphla > Talpidae > Uropsilus > Uropsilus gracilis. The sequence continues at coordinate 51,260 of PVHY01010437.1, forward strand.
GTAAGAAGCCACGGTGACATGCAGAAGAGTGGCCAGTGTGAAGAGTGTGGCCCCGCAGCAAGGTGGCCTAGAAGCTGGTACCTGGAGATGGCCAGGGATTTGGAAAGCTGATTTGTGCATCAGCAATTGTAGAAGAAGTTTGAAGAGCCTTGGAGAAGTGGAGCAGCTTGGAACACTGGAGAGAGAAGCTGGAGAGAGAAGCAAAGAAGCAAAGAGAAGACACTGCAGAAAGACTGGACTTTGCAGAGTGCCTGCCTCAGGTTTGGAGGTGCAAAAGACACCATCATAGACTGTGTCTTTGGGACCTCTAGGACTGAAAATGGTGACTGGGATAACTGCCACTTGTGACTTTAAGGACTTTGTGTTTTTCCCTGTTAAATTCCCTTGTAAATAAACCCTGTTGCTGAGCTGAATGAGTGACAACTGCTATGCGCGGGTGAAGCGGCCCTGTGGTTTGTAGGTTAGCGGCTTCTGCCCATTTTTGACCGGTTATCAATTTTATTATTCTAAAACTATGTTGAAATCAGAACAGCTTCTAATGCGGAGACAAAGTGCTCCATTTTGCAAAAGTACTCTATAGGAAACCTGAGAAATGTCAGCTGACGTCTTGTCAAAACACAGCCCAGAAA
>PVHY01010438.1:0-51883 GCA_004024945.1 Uropsilus gracilis
CTCCCCTCCTTTCTTCCTTCCTTCCTTCTTTCGAGACTAGGTCTCGCTATGTTGCCCTGGGTACCCGTGGACTCAAGCGATCCCGAGCCTTTGCCTCCCAGGTAGCTGGGATTACAGTCACGCACCACCACGCCCGGCTATTTTTCAGAGACTAGGTCTCACTTTGTTTTTCGGGGTAGTCCCAAACCCGTGAACTCAAACGATCCTTAGCCTTGGCCTCCCATTGTCGGATTACAGGCGCTCACCATCGCGTCCAACCCAGAACACCTTTCTTTCTGCTGGTTTCTTTTTTTTTTTCTTTCTTTCTTTTTTGTCTTTTTTTCTGGGGCTGTTAGAAAGTTAGAAGGCTTCCTCATGAATTGGATTTTCAAAGTTTTGTACAGCGACTTTTTAAAAGGCAAAATAAAATGCTAACTTTTTTTTTTTTTTTTTTTGAGACTAGGTCTCGCTGCTTTTGCCCGTGAAACCGCAGGCTCTCATTGCCTGGGGTACCACAGACTCAAGCAATCCCCAGCCGCAGCTTCCCAGGTAACTGGGATTACAGGCGTGCACCACCACGCCCAGCTATTTTTTTGGAACTAGGTCTCGCTACGGGCCCCAGGAGGGACTCGAACCACGATCCCTAGCCCCAGCCGCTTCATAGGCTGAAGCTTACAGGCACGAGCCACCATGCCCGGCAAAATGCTAACTTTTAAAGGCAGGATCAGTTATGAGATGGGAACTTAATCTCTCAATGCGCTGGGAGACAGAACATTGGTGATTTGGGGGTATCCTTTCACAAAAATTGTGGTTGTGAATTAAGGAGAACTTTTCAAAAGGAAAGCAAAAGCAAAGCTCCGCCTGACAGGAGGCAGAACAAGTTAGAAAGCCGACCAATACCAGTGATGACCACAAGAGGGCGTCTCAGGGTTATCTTGAAGGCAAAACTCAATCCCCAGCTCCTCCCTGGAACTGCAATGACCCAAGAGCAGATGTTGGAAAACCAGCGATGCCTTTGGCTCTCCAGCACTTCACAATTCACATTAGGCCCTTTCTTCTCCCTGTGTCATTTGAACTTCCTAAGAGCAAGTTCTCCCAGTAGTTCCTAGCCCTGAGGGTGTCTGGGATTCTTCTCCTAGCGGGACACAACAGTCAGTGCGTGTGTCTGTCTTTCTGTCCCGGCAGATGTCCATGGGGGAAAATAAATAATTCTAGGTTCTCACCTGCAACACCTCTGTCCTAAAGGGCAGATTAACAGGGGAAAAAACAAACAGAAGTTTAGGAACATGTAGGCCTCCCACAGACCCAAGAAACTAAGTCTGGAAATGGCCCAGTCAGAACTTCTACACTGTCTTCAGCTAAAGATGAAAGGAAGATGTGGGGGGTGTATCCAGTCATGGCAAGTGATTAGGGAGCCCCAGTAAACAGGTCTGCTTGGTGGGTGGTTTCTGCTGATGAGAATTTCTGAAGACTTGGAGATCCCCCACTTCCCTCTAGGCAACCACTCTTCCAAGAGGAGACTCCCCTTCCACAGGCAAATCTCACTTCCAAAAGGGGAACTTTTACTGTGTTGTCTGACTTTTTCCTGTTTGCTGTTTCCTAAAAATATCCAGCTCAAGATAATCCTTATCAAGAGAAATATTTTGGGGTGGACAAGGTTGTTCCCCTTCGGATGTGAGGCACCCGCCCCAAGCGGTAAGCTAGCTGGCTCTCCACGGAGGGCTTCCTTCCTGAAACAGCACCCCCCCAAACTCTGGGTCTGCAACCACCATATTGAAGACATTTTTCACCAACCCTGTCAAAATCAGTCTGGGTTTGCAGAGTAGAAAAAGGAACACTGATGGAGGATAACTCCGTACCATTTCTCCGGGGGGGTGGGGGGTGTCTCCCACGGGAGACCTGAGGTGAGGGGTGGGCACTTGTCTTTCTCTGACAGACAATGAGCAGGGAGGAGTTGGCACTGAAACCTATTGCAGGCACCATGCAAGCACCATCTCTTTAGGGCCAACAGGAACCTCAGGAGGGATGTGTCACTATTTCCATCTTTCAGGTGGGGAAACTGAGGCTCAGGGAATCTGTCCAACAGCATTCCCCGAGCTACTCAGGGACTCAGGGAGGAAGCAAGAATTTTCACCTGGAAAGATCCAGGTTCTACTAACCCCTCCACTGTCCCCACTGAGGCTGAGCAGGCCTGGGAGACACTGAAGTGGAAGATGTTAGGGCTCAGGTCAAATTCCCTCCTTCAGAATTCTAGCTGGCTGTGGGGTGGCACATCGCTGCTTCGTCTGCTTTCTTCAGGCCAGTGTTGTGAAATCTGTTATGTTTTCCCCATTAATGCATTCTGTACTTACACTTCTTATTATAATTACTTTGCCGTAATTAACAAGGGAAAATAACACATCTGGGTCTACACTGCAGCTCCAGAACAGATGTACAAGCTGCAGAGACACAGAGCGGTCCTTTCAGTTATTTGACGAATGTGCATTGAGCACCTACTATGCACCAGACCCTTGAGGGGCTTGGGGTCAGCCATGAGCCAACTGGGCAGTGTCTACTCTCTGTGGAAGCAGAGGGCAGCTGGAGGCTGAGGGGGGTGTCAGTTAGAAGGTGGGTACATAAACATGTCACAGATGTCAGTTAATGCCTAGTGCCACAAGGACAATGAAGCAGGTGGTGCGTGGCCTGAACAGTCTTTCCTTGGAGCTAACATGTGACTGAAGGCCTGGGGAGATCTGGGGAGAAGTGTGACAGGCTTGGGGGAAGGGCATGTGCCAAGGCCCTGGGGTAGGGAAGAGTTTCCCACCTTTTGAGAAGGCACAAAGGCCAGCCTGGCTGAAGCACAGCCGTGAAGTACTGGGGCCAGGAGACCAGAGAAAGGGAAGATCAAGGCCTTGCAGGGAAGCTGCAGACCCAGAAGCTACTGAACATCACTGGAGGCTTTAGACCCCCCCCCAGGGGACCTTAAGCAGGGTCATAAAGACTTGGCAGAGCTCAAAAGGGCCCCTGGCTACTCATCTATATGGAGAATGAGCTTTGGGGCAGGTGACAAGGGGGCTGGGTTGGGGGAGCAGCTAAGGCTGCTGACAACCCTGACGGTGGGGAGTGGTAGAAATGGGGGGAGGAATCGGGAGCATATCCTGGAGCTCAAGTCCATGGGGGGCACTGTTGGAGGCCACGTGGAGGTGGGGGGAAGAGGAACCCCAGCACATCTTGTCACAGGCGTAGCCGGTCACCCCGGATTCATCCATGCCCTTGAGCACGCATGGATCTTCAAAAGGAAGAACCTTGCTCTGAAGTCAGCGGCCCAGTGATGGAAGCTTTCTTCTGTACTCTCCTCTGTCCCCCCACACCTCCTTGCCCCCCCCCCAGCCCCCACACAGGTGCACACAGGAAGCCCATGGCTTGGATTCCAGCGGCTTATGAGCAGACCCTGACTTTGAAGGGTGCTCCTGCCAAGTGGCCTGCGCCAGGTTTGAAGGACCCCAATACAGAGGGACCACACTGCTGCCCAGGCCCCATTCTACCCAGCTGTGCGGGGTCATCTTTAATTTAAACCGCAGAGGGAGGTGGTCCAGGTAGGCCTTCGCAGAGGCACACAGGCCTGGAGTCTGGAGAGCCTGGCAGTGAGAAGGCCCCCGGAGTGGTGAGGCTGGAGCTGGGGGGTGAGGGAAGGGTGGGAAAGCAGAGGCAGCAGCGCTAGATCTAGTGGACGCCTTTGTCCTCCTTTGTCCTCGAAGGAGGACAAAGCCCAGCCCAGAGGAGCTGTCTCCACCGCTCTTACTGTGATGCCCGGGCCTTGAAGCATGGACCTGCCAGGCCCCTTCCCCACCAGTGACTTGTCCTGGCAGGGCTGGGCAGGGGGCTGTTCCTGGATCTGGGGATCACAAACCGGAAGCTCCTTCCTTCCGTCTCTCTCCAGCGTGCCCAGGGCCACCCCTCCCCAGGACTTGAAAAGGGGGGCTCTAGAGGAATGTATGGAAACTGGGACCTCCTTAGAGAGACTCCACAAACCCAGAGGTCCCTGGAGCCTTAGCAAATGCAGGGAGGAGAGGAGGGGGAGGGGGTGTGAGGCTTGACCTTGTACCTCCTTTTATTTTATTTTATTAATTAATTTATTTTTTGAGACTAGGTCTGCTATGTTGCCCGAGGTAGTCCCGACCTGGAATCAGATCTGAATAGTTCAGATCCTGGGTTGGATCTGGGATCCCACAGACTCAGGCTATCCCCACCCTCAGCCTCCCAGAGAGTTGGGATTACAACCAGGTACCACCACACCCAGCTATTTTATTTATTATTTACTTGTTTGTTTATTGAGACTAGGTCTCGCTATGTTGCCCAGGGTGGACCCAAGTGATCCCCAGCCTCAGCCTCCCAGGCAGCTGGGATTACAGGCGCACGCCACGACGCCCAGCTATTTTTTTAAGACTAGGTCTCGCTATGTTGCCCGGGGCGAGTCTCGAACCTGCGGATTCAAGTGATTCCTAGCCTTGGCTTTCCTTCCTATGCTGGGACTAAAGGCTCGCTACCGCAGCCGGCCCTGTACCCCCTTTTAAAGGAAGGACACCCCTCCCTGCCCCCCTCGACCCACCCCCAGCCAAGACAGGAGGCTGAGTCTCTCCTTCTGGGGCTGGGGTCGCAGTCTCTTCTGAGCGGTGAGCTGGAGCAGATGGTCTCTAAGGAGTCCTTCCTGCTGGCTTTCCTCTTTCCTTCCTGCTTCCCGGTTTGGGGGATTTCTTGCGGGATGGGGGCGGGGTGAAGGCAGAGTGAGACCTGCAGCTTATAGACACGGGTGGGGGACGCTCAGATCCGCGGCTGCCCACCCAGCGAGGTAGATCTCTGCAGAAATCCTCCCCACCCGCCTCTCTCCCACACCCGCGCGGCTTCTCTGGGCCGCTGGGGACTCTCCGCAATTATCTCTGCCGCCCGGGGCATCCTCCTAAACGCTCCCGGAAGGTCTTCGCTCCGGCTGCCCCGGGCGGTGCCGCGGGCCGCGTCCCCCAGGCTGCAGAGCCGCGCGGGCTCTGCTCCCGGGACGGGTTAGCGTTCTGCAGAGTCGGCGCTGCGGGGCGCTCGGTGGGGAGGCGAGGGTGGGAGGCGGAGGTGGGGGCCCGCCGCAGTCCTTACCCCGACTCCTCTGCGGCATTCCGAGCCCGGGTACCATATTCCCGCCAGAGCCAGAGTGAGGCTGGGCAAGCGACTGGGCTTTACACCTGCCCGCTCTTGACCTTGGCTCCTCTATGATCTGCCTGCTCTTCAGCAAGCTCTGGAGGCCATAAATAGTGCTTTACGCCGAGAATCGGTGCATTTGCCAAGCCGCTTAGTAAGTAGGGATGGTGTAGTTACGTCTGTTGGGGGCGGGGTTCACCCGGGAGTCTTTTCAGATGACACGTTTGGAATCAAGACACCTGGGTTCCAATCCCAGGGCCCAACGACCTGAGTCAATGGCTCCTTTCTTCTGTGCCTCGGTTTCTTCGAGACGAAGTGGGGAGGATGCTGATAGCAAGTTCTGGCGGCTGAGAAATGTGATGTGACGCAGCTGCAGTGATGGGAATGGCTGGTGCAGCAAGTGATCGTTAAGTGTTACTGTGGATTTCTATCGCCCGTCTTGCAGGTGGGGAGAGCGAGGTACGGATTCTCTTTTTCTGAGCAGGTAGCTGGTAGCACCACCTCCGCACCCGCTCCTTCGGTGGGTGGCAAGCTCACCCAGGCTCTCAGTTTGCCCTGTGGTGGTCTCTGCTCCCCATTCACACTCCCATTCTCCCTGCAGGGGAGGCGCCGCTGGCACTGGAAGCAGATGCCCAGTGTCAGGCTAGCTCTGAGCTCTTGCCAGAGGGTAGGCTGAGGACCTTGACGGAGAGGATGCTCTTATCTCGGCTGCCAGAATTGGGCTCTGAGCTGCTCTGGACGCTCCTGCTGATTGTACCTTGGTGAGAGGATCCCGGTTATGGTGACAGACCTGAGTTTGAATTCTGTCCCTGCTGCTTATGCTTAGTGTCTTGGGGCAAAGAGGTCACTCTGAAGGCTGTTTTCTTATCTGTAAGTGGGGACAGTAACACCTGCCTACTAGGCTTAGAGGTAATCAGGTCAAGCTCCTCCCCGCCTGCCAGGCCCCCTTTATCTGGTAAGTAGCATTAGGCCTATCACCCCGGGTGAGCATCTCTGTAAACATTTGCACTCTCCAGCTTGGGCTTCCCTTTTCCCAGACCTGGTCAGGAGGTGGCCGAGAGATGGCCTCTCCATCCTTAGTCAATCTAGATTCTGATTCTTGCCTAAGTTGGCACTTGCCAATCTGTACACACCACAGCTTCCTAAGGCAAGCTCCTGGAACTCTGCCCAGAGCGGCGTCTGCCGGCAGGAGTACCCTTGCTCTACATATCGGGATGGCCAGAAAAGTTAGGCCATGCAGGGTTAATGACTTGGTCAGATTTTCCTCCATTAGCCCGTGTAAGCAGCACCTGGGGTATTATGTCTTCTCCATGATTGTGCAACCAAGTGAGTGTTTGCATGTGTAAGCGTACATACCTGGGCCTGAGAGAGGTTAAAAGAGCATGAGAGAGAGACGATTCCTCCGGGCCTGGTGGGGGGAGGGTGGGTTGCTTGCCTCCCAGCCTGCTCCTGCCCTGCCTGGTGTGTCTTCGTAACTGCTAGAATCAATAAAGAACCTATAAAGATTAGTGAACCTAGCTGGGTGTGGTGGCACACACCTATAATCCAAGTGCCGGGAGACAAGAGGACAGGGATCACTTGAATTCTTGGATTCGAGACTACTCTGGGCAACATAGTGAGACCTGTTTCTCCAAAGAGCAGCCAGGCACGGTGGTGGGCGCCTGTAATCCCAGACACCTGGGAGACTGAGGCTGGGGGTCGCTTGAGTCTGCGGGATCAGGACTAACCTGGACAACATAGAAAACCTAGAAAAAAAAACAAACAAAAATAAGATTAGTGAGCCTGACATCTGCACTACAATTGGCGTTGCAAAGAGGCTGTTTGCCCCAACAGGTAGTTACACGCAGAAGCTCACCACCACCAAGGGATGGGAGCTGCTAGACAACCACCTTGATTTCCTCACTCCTCGTGGGGTTTTCTGTGTGACACCATCAGACAGCCCCACTTGCCCAGTAGGGCTGGGCAGTAGTGACCAATGGCTTCCTCCCCTTCCCTGAGTCACATCCTCCTCCTTAGCATCTTCTGGGGTTTAGCACCTTCTGGGGTGACCTGCCAAAGAAACCATGCACTCAGTTCTGGGGCTTGCTGTCTCTCCCAGATGGTCCTGGCAGGGTGGTGGTTACCCAGCACCAGAATATGAGCGACCCCAAGTCTGGTGGAAGCCAAGTCTGCCCCCTCCTGTGAAGATAAGTGCTGAGGTCCACTGTTCTGGGAGCTCCAAGGAGACAGACACAGACATTTGGTGATCTTTCAAGATCACCAAAATACATCCTGAGTGGATGTACAGAGCTGGGAACACTGAACCATCTCCATCCAGTCCAGAGCAGGGATGAATGTGCATTTCTCTGTGGCAGTCTTTCTTTCCACATCAGTGATGCCTCCAGGCTTGCAACAGGAGCTGGCACCATGCCAGGGAAGGAATCAGGTAGTATGACCAAGGAAGTCATGATTTGCAGTCAAAGCATTAGTCAGAGCTGAGACATTGAGAATTATTCTGTGAGGTTACAAAGCACCTTCACAACCATGATCTTACTTGATAGTCCCAGTGACCTGACCAGGAAGGTTTTATTGTCACCACTATGATTATTATTCATGTCATCACTATCTATCTGATTTTACTGTACGTGGCCACTCTCTAGTCTGGGGCCCCTGGCAGACATGAATAATCAATCTTGCTCACTAAACCTCTGGCTCCTTCCCCATGTAGCACTACAGACAGTCACTAACAATCAATTCAAGTTGGCACAGAAACTGAAAGCCATTTTGCTTCCCTGGTTAGCAACTTTTGTGACAACAATAAATTCTGATTAAACGAAACTGATAGACTAAAGAGGAAGAGGTATGATAAGCTCCCTAGTTTCCTGACACCCACCCTGTCCAGTGCCCTGCACATAGACATAAGTGAGAAGGCTATTTCATTAAAGGACCCGTCATTTCTCTGACCTAATAAGACAGATTCAGACCTACATTCTCCTTTTTCTCTCTTTCTACATGGCAGACATCCCTTAGTACTTAAAAAAATAAAAATCACTGAGCTATGTTGGCAAGGAGATCAGGTAAGATGAAGCTTGGGGATCAGCCAGTTACTATAGCCAGGTATACCATTTTCTGAAACCGTGTAGTAGGGCCAGTTATTGCAAGGCGTTTTTGCACTATAATGAATTAATCACTGATAACGAAGACTCAAATTTACTCTTATCTCTAAGCAGGGAAATGCTTTTGAGGAGCAAATTGGAAATTTTCATTTTCATCACTGCAAAGGCATGAATTTTCTTTGAATTTGTCATCCCCCACAAAGAAAGTGTCCCTTGGAGAACCCGAGCCCAGCTGCAGCGAGCCCCCACTCCCTGGTTCTATGTGGTTACAGTGGGGGGGAAGCCTGGTCCATTCCCTCCAGACTGGGGAGAACTAACCCAAGAGAGGAGACTTCCCTGGCCCTCAATCTCTTTCTCTGGAGGATGCAAATGCCCACTCTGGTCTTTCAGGAGTGGAGATCAGTTACCAACGGAGAATTTTGGCTAAATTACTTTGTTTCACTGGCCAATTTCCTATTTAAAAAAAAAAAGGGCAAAAATGTCACTGTGCATGTCAGAGCAGTGCTTCGAAAGCGCAGAGTAAAATCGAACTTCCCCACCTTGTTAGTGCACTTCTAACTCCGCTGAATTATAAAAGAAAAGGAAATGATTCATAAAGCATCCTAGTTGCACCATGTTCTTAGAACTGTCTGCAGTGATGAAGATGTTTCCCATCTACACTGTCCAATACAGTTGTCCCTCCATTAGGTCCTTGAACACTTGAAATATTGCTGATACACCAAAAGACTATTTTAGTTTTATTTCATTTAAATCAACTTAAATGTAAAACGTTCCTGGTTGTTCATGCCACAAAGTGAATATCTAAACATACAGCAATGGTCTCAGATAAGAGTTCACTTTTCCACCAAAGAGAGCACTCAGCACCAAGCACTTACTATCATCACTCATCATAATTGAACTCAGAAGTCAGCTTAGAGAACAGAACCCTAAGAGAGCATCTAAGCAATGTTGCTTTTTTTATTTTTCGTTTAGAAAAACTAAGACAAACAGGTGCATTGTTAGCACACAGCCAAGGGGCACCTAAGGACCCCAAACAGTTAAGGAGGGGTACATGTTCTCACAGGATTTTAGCCCTCTGTACACTCAAAGGCAAAGAAGGCATATTCTTGGTGTGAATGATTTTTAGAATTGGTGTGCATGAAAAGAGAGTGGAAAAGACTTTAAATCGTAGTTTCTCAGTAAAATTCCATTCCATTATGAACAACAGGTTTGGTCCTAAGTGGCATTGCTGAGGCTCAAAAGCTTGCCACAAGTTCAAGGTAACTTCTGATGGTGGTGGGAGGCACAAGAAAGGCATTAGGCACATCCCAGAGAGCTGGAACAGAGGAAGAAACTCAAATGTTAAAATAAGCCACATAGTTGGGTGTGGCGGCAAGTGCCTATAGTCCAAGCACTGGGAGGCAAGAGGTCTGGGATTGCTTGAGTTCCTGGGTTCAAGACTACCCCAAGACCTGGTCTCGAAAAAGCAGCCAGGTGCAGTGGTAAGTGCCTGTAATCACAGCTACCTGGGAGGTTGAGTCTGGGGATCACTTGAGTCTGTAGGATTGGGACTACCCCAGGCAACATAGTGCAACCTAGTCGCAAAAAACAACAACAACAACAACAAAAAACATGCCACATAATCCAATCTGAAGTCAAGATAATTGTTACCACTGTCTATCAAGGATCAGGAATATCCTCCCCACATCTCCAGCCAGCACATCTCTCCCAAGTATGTCCATATGTTTCTTCTCCATGTGTCTCCTTCCATGAACCTCCCCTTCATTCCACCTCCCTTTATATAGCCACCTTGATCCTTTCCAGCTGCCCCCTGTACAGGATGTCTAAGGCCCCAGCAGGTACATGGGAGTGGGGAAAATGGGACCTGTCCCTCTATGGAGATGCATCATGATTAACCCAATGACGCATGGCTCAGGTCTCCTGACACTTGGTGGAGTGGTTCTCTGCCAGCTGGTGGGGTTCCCCAACCATGGGGGGCTAATTGACTTCCTACTTTTGGTATAGCACCAAAGGTGACTTGCAAAATGAACCCTGTTCATATTCAGAAGGCTAATAGATATATAGGGAAATGTTCAAAACCAGCCTTAATGAGGGTCAAAACCATATCATGTCACACTTTTGAAAATGATCCGTATGACAAAGATCCCCAACAAGAGCTGGAGAACACATGAAGAAAGAGGTGGTGAGAATGTAGATGGTGTGGTCATTTGGAAAGCAATCTGGATTGACCTTTAAAAGCAAAAACCAGAAATATCATGTGACCCAGCAACCCCATTCGTGGATATATCAGTGTCCACCAGTAGGGCATTCTTGAGACCCTAATGAAAGAATGAAATGAAGACTCTAGCGCTAGCCTAGGTAGTTGATTTTGAAGCTGAGATTTATTGAAGCAAGCGAGCATCAGAATGGTCCAGGGAGACCCTAAAGATGAGTGTCTCACCAAGGGACAACAGCCTCTCTCTTATACAGGCCCCAAGGAGCTTAACACAGTGGATGACTTTGTTCAACATACAAGGAAAAGGAAGGTTTCAGGGCAGCCTAGTCCACCCACTGTGGGGTGGGGAGGACTATGCTTCTTCACGTGTTGCATGTTCAGGAAACAGAGGACAAATCTCATCCAGAGGTAGAGTTCTCAGTATTACAGGGAAGACCAGGTCAGAGCACAGTCAGGGTTCTTCTCAAGACTGCACCACTAGGTACAACTGGTCCTGTCCATGAGCCTATGCCAGTTCTGCATCATTGTCATTGGATTGCTGAGACAATTGACTAAGACCAAGATGTTACAAGGAAGAGAGTCATGATTTGCTATAATTCATGAAACAATGATGTATACACTATTGTTAGAGTTCTCATTCCTCAGACTGCCTGTGGAAGTGAAGAAGCAAGCCCATCCAAGAGGCCCTGCCTCAGGAATCTATCCAAAAACCAAACCAAACCATCAAAAGCCATCCAAAAACCAAACTGTCAATGCCAGAAATCGTATGTCCTACAGTATTACAGTGTTATTGATAGGAACTGATAAGGGGGTTGTGGCAAAATTGGGGTGCTGTGGACCCCAGCATCGGCATTAGAATGTCAGCCATTGTGTCCTGGTGGGTGGAAACTTGGAGAAGGGAAGCCAAGCCTTGTCATGATAGAATTAGTATTAGGAGGCTAGGGAGAAGACTGGGACAAAACATGTAGAGAGGAGAGAGAAAGGGTAGACCTGAGAGAGCAGAAGGAACAGAGTGAGAGCAGAGGAACAGTGGGAGCTGCCAGCTTCGAGGTACGGAGCAGGCAGGGCCCACGCGATAGCCTGGGCTGCTTGGAGCCTGGGGAAACATGTTAGAGAAATTTGTGACTTGTGTAAGTGGATTTGGAAATTTGGCAGTTGAGAATTTGATTTAACTTTAAAATTGCGAAGTTTGGAAATTGTCTGGAGACCTGAAGAGGCTTTCTGCGTTGCTGTTTTCATTGTGAGACGTCTAAAGTGCTTGCTGCAGCGGTATCAAGTGAATCTAGTTGGTTTCCAGGCCGCTTTAGAGTTGGAGCTGAAAGAACGCTGGCGCTGTGCCTTTTGGAGAAGAATTGAAAACACCATCCTGGTTTCCCTGTTGGATTTGAATCTCCTGCTTTTGAAGAAGGATCGACGGTACCACCTTAGCTTCTTCTGGCTTGAGGTGAATGACTGTGTCTTTGGAAGAAGGAGTGATGACGCCTTCTTAGCTTCTTCATGTGACTTGAAGGTTGGGCAGTTGCCATTTTGACGAAGCACATGGCTGAAGACCACGTGTAGCCTTTTGGACAAGACACTGGACTGGTGGGTAAGATTACCAAAGGGGTTCCTTGTACCCTCAATGACTTTTGTTTGTTTTGTCTGTTTTAACAAGTAAACCTGTTTTTAACCTCCTTTTAAGGTTTATGTGGTCTTGCTACTGCTTGCATAGGCTGGGAAGAACCTGGTATGTGTCTGGCTTCAAAAAAAGCCAACTGCTCCCCTTTGTAAATTTTGTTAAGCACCCCATTTTGCCTGTCTTCTGACACAATATCAGAAGGACCTGGAAACTGCCTGGGTGCCTTGATAGAGGCTGGATTCAGAAGTATTATCTCCATACAGTGGAGCACTATTCAGCCATAAGGAAAGACAACATATTGTCATTTGCAGCCACGTGGAAGAAAGTCAAAGGAATTTAGTACAGTAAAGCAAATCCAAATGACAAAGACAAATACTACATATAGACATCACTACAGTTTGATTAAACAAATTGCAAAAACTAGTGTGCAATGGTTACAAAGTGAGTTTTCTAAAGTTCAGAGGGAATGAGAGGGAGATAGGGTTGAAAGCATGTAACAGATGGGGGTGAGGAGAAAATCCCAAACAAAAAATTATATAGTTGACACCAGTGGTAAAAGGGAATCACAAAGAGATGCAATAAATAAATAAATAAATAAATAAATAAATAAATAAATAAATAAATAAATAAATAAATAAAAGGGAACCCTACCCTGCAATCACATGGCCAAGACCAACATTCAGAATTACCGATTCTAATGTTTAGATTTTTGTTTTCCCCATTCCCAGGAAGGTGCACAAAGTGGCCACAGCTGCCCCCAAAGGGAAGACATGTCAAGAGTAAGGAATTTTCCCATGACCTGGGAGGCTGTCGCCTGCCACACAAAGCTCTGGGTTGCTCTGAATTTTATCTTCTCTTCTTAGAACTGTACAAAACCCTTGGGGTGAAGCTGGTTCAGTAACACCCCCAACAAAAGCACCTGGGAGGAGATAATGAAGATTAAGGGAGAAGTTTCTGCAGAGTCCAACAGAGAAATGGATTAACTGAGATACTATCTTATCAAAACCCAAGGCAGAAAGAGTCCTTCTCAAAGCAGAGCCATTCACTGTGAGGGGATTACGTGCAAAAATCATCACGTGGGTCATCTAATCTAAGGGTATTTCATACCAGACAGTGCACAGGTACTAGCAGTGCATTGCCTCCTACTTTCTACCTGTCAGTGTGCTTAGAAGCACAAGCCTTGCTGCTAGAAAACACACTCTGCTCCTCCAGCAACATCCTGGCTGCCAACTCAGGGGAATGATAGAAGTCAGGTTAGGCACTGGAAACTTGTCTGAAGGCTACCAGGGGGCCTCACTGCAGAGGACTGGGCACCCCACTTCCCAGACCTCAGGCTGCTCTTTGTAGACAAGATGTACCAAGATCCTTTAGCCCATCCCTGTGACTGTGTGACTTCTTGAAAGGAGGCGCTCCCATGTTCCTCACCCCCATTTAATGACTGGAGCCGAACAGCCAGGTAATGCTCTGTAACATGGAAAGCAGGTGGGCTCTAGAGACAGGTGGAGGAGGATTTGTTTGCTTTTCCACTTTCAACTTGCTCCGGGACTTGGGGAACTTGGAGGAGACATGTGGAAGAGACACATGTAGATATAAGTGGGCGAAGACTCGTGGTGGGGTGGGGGGGCAGCCTCCATCTTGATTTGTACATTGACTTTGCTCCTTTCTCCCAGATTTACCCAATCCCTTTCACCCCCTTTCTGTGATTTCCCACTAGATGGTACCATAGACTTGTGGCCTAAACATTGCTTCAGACCAGCCTGTTTGACTGGGCATTTACCCACAAGGGAAGGGCTAATTGGTTGCTTTGTTGAGAAACTATTACCCTTCCTTCTCCATTCTCTCTATGTACACAGATCCTATGAAGTTCTCTGACACTAAGGCTGCGCATGGATGACTATGCCCATTTAATGTGTGCAAACTTAGGGGGGTACTAGAGCACCCCTCAGTTTGTACCCTAACAGAGACACCCAATTTCCTGAATATGCATGTGGTTTCATAACTCAAGGCTTCACACTAGTTCAAATAATTGTGTGTGTGTTTTGTTTTTATTGTCCATTTGACTGATGTATGTGGTCTACCCAGCCCTCCATCAATGCCTAACTCTAGAAGCTGCTCAATAAATATTTGGTGATGCCTCAAAACAGATCATCAACCTCAATGTGAAAGCTAAAGCTACAAAACTTTCAGAGGAAAGCTTGAAAGTAAATTTTCTTCACCTTGGTAATTTTTTTAGATAAGACACCAAGAGCACCAAAGGTGACAAAAATCAACAAAAGGAGTTAAATTGGACTGTATCAAAAATTAAAATTTCTGACTTTAAGGGACGACACCATTAAGAAAAGAAAACTCATACCATGGGAGGAAATATTTGCAAATGCTTATCTGATAGGGGTTTAATATTGAGAAGTATATGAAGGAACCTCACAACTCAACAAAAAGAAAAATAATCGTAAAAATGGACAGAAATTTGGATAGATCTCCCCCCCCCCAAAGTCAGACAATGGCCATAAGATGCTCATCTCTTACTTCACAGCATAATTAGTTACACAAATTAAACCATACCCTCTAGGATGAACAGAATCAAAGATAATCAAAACCACAGTGGGGAGAAGTGATATTCCTCAGATATTGCTGGTGGAATGGTGACACAGGGTAGCCACCTGGGAAGGGGATCTAGCAGATCTTCAAAAGGGGAAGCACAGACTTAACCATGTGACTCCACATTTTCACTTTTGGGTACATATCCAAGAGAATCAAAGACTTCTGTCTCCACAAACCTTGTACACAAACTCTCAGAGCAGCCTTATTCACAGCAAGTGCAAAGAGGTTGGGGCCCATCAATGGGCAAGTAGACAAGCTGGATGTGATATGCCCAAATCACACACCAGACAACCCTTGGCAGTTAGCAGGAAGGAGGCATGAGTGCTTGTTGCATTGTGGGTGAACTCTGGAGATAAATATCTTCTTAAGTGAAGAAACTGGTCGCAGAATATGGCATGTTGCATGATTGCATTTTTGCAAAATGTCAAAAATAGACAAATCCAAAGAGACAGAAGGGAGAATGTTAAAGGTTTTGAGGTTTCTTGGTGGGGAGGGGAGAGGAAGAAGATTTCCTGAAATGAAATTGTAGGAATGGTAGCACAGCCCTGTGGATTTACTGAAAGAATGGAACTGAACGCTTTTGGACGAATGAATTATACCATATGTGAATCTATCAACAGATCAACAGAGCCTTTTTTTTTTTTGTAAAAAATGAGAACCCATTGAGCAGCAAAGACTTCTGGAAGGAGACGATGTCTGAGCTGAGGCCTGTGTAGAGTAGAAGGTAGGGGGTGTCATTTGGGTGGGATGTGGGGTTCACGAGAAACAGGTGGGTGGTGGGTGCTTGATGAAGGAAGAGCACCTGGTCTGGGTGAAGGGAACCAGGAGGAGACTCCTGGGTTGGTAAGAAAAGAGAAGGAAACCAGTTCCATTCTACTGGCGGACACGGAATCCCATTTCAATCCCAGCTCCTAAACTCTTCACTTCTTGGAGGAATTAAGCAGTGAGTGGCCCTGGGCAGGAATCCAAGTGTTCAGGCTTGATTTAAATATTAGACCTACTATGTACTCTCATAGCCTCGGTGCCAAGATTACCAGAAATCTGCCTGTTCCTGCGCACAGATTGCCAGTTGCAGTGACAGGGGCAGGGAAGACCAACAGGATAGCAGCTTCTCCCAAAACACACACACATGTTTGAACATGCACATGTAGGTGCAAACATGAGCATACTCGTGCGCACACTCCTGCAATTGCATGCATGCACACACTACAGGATATATTAGCACAAAGATGTGCACACACATGCATGTTATACACACTTATGGGTATATCTGTGTGGGAGCACATGTACCCTCGTGTATATACATACATGTACGTACAACACACATGCATCCCTATGCACACTCATGCCCACACAGATATATACATCAGCATCTAGAATAGGACTCAGGATCTCATTTGCCTTCTCTGGAGCTTTGTAGAGTGCCTGGGAGCCTCAAGCTTCCTGAGCAACAAGCCCACTCCTTGCCCACGTGACTTCCCTTCTATCACTCTTTCTAGCGCTGATTTACTCCTGTCAGCAAAATGTCTCTTTTAATAACAGTGTTGGCATCCTGCATTTTCTTATAGGTGTTATTGTGGACGGCTGAGTGATTCATGCAGAGACACCAGGAGTGCTGCGTTTCTTTCGAATGCAGTTTGTCTCTTGCTTCTGTTCTCCCAGCTTGGTGTCTTGTCTATAAATTGTGGTGACACAAACATCCAGCAGTTGCTAACTTCTGGGCACATTCCCTTCCTCTCTTGCCCCTCAAGACCCATCAGATGACAAGGCTTCCTCTGAGGGTTTCCCACTCTGATGGAAACACCTTCTTGACATTTGGTCACAGTCTGGACATCTTAGCCCAGCATATTTGAAGCCTTCTAAGTTAAATTAAACTCTGCTATGGGGTTGCATTTCTAGTTCCCTCTAACTTTCACTGTAGCCTCTGGCTAACAGTTGATCCCCCCATCCTGCCCAGTGATGGAGAGGTTGAGCAGCACCTAGCTTGGTCAGTGTATCCAGCCTGGTGCCTGTGGGTGGTCGGAGGGACAACAGTTCTTCTCCAGTCTCCTTCACAGAGTGAGGGCCAGGTGAGACTTGTGTGCCTTGGGAAAGCTGGCAGTTTGTCTGTCCTTCACAACAACCATCTTTAATATTCAACATCTGTTCAGAGGAGGGGCAGGTAACCTGGGTGAGGACCACACAGTCCCTCTATTGGAAACCCTTGGACAACCACACAAAGGAATTCAGCTCCTGCCTGCACGTGCGTGTCTGACTCTTCAACATGTTAGCAACCCTGAGAGGTAGTGATTGACCTGACTATTACTTAAGAATGTCTTTTTTGTTGTTGTTGAGACTAGCTCCAGCTATGTTGCACAGGGTAGTCTTGAACCCGCAGACTCAAGCAATCCCCAGCCTCAGCCTCCCAGGTAGCTGGGATTACAGGTGCATACCACCGCACCTGGCTGCTTTTTCAAGACCTATGTTGCTTGAAGTAGACTTGAACCCGAGAACTCAAGCGATCCCTGGCTTCTTGCCTCCCAGCACTTGGATTACAGGCATGTACCACCACGCCTGGCATACTTAAAAATGTCTTCAGGGCCATCATCCCTCACTTAGTGGCTTCCTAATGAATTCCTGCTAAGATGCACCTAGATTTTATGTCTTTGGGAAAATGCCTGGCTGACCCATCTTTCTGAGTGAGCATAGTAAAGGCAGGGGTGGCATGTTCCAGGGACACATGTGGGTGGGGCAGACCCAACCCTAAGATCTTGTTTGTTATCTACAGAACAGCTCTGCATTCCTCTCCTCCTCAAACAGCCCATGACAGTCTGCTGCCCACAGTTCCTCTGCAGGAGCTGGACTTGGGATTGCTCTGAAATTGTCTCTCTCAAGCTCTTCAGTCCCCAGAGGTTATAGACTCACTGATCCCACGTCTGCCCCACTGGATCTCTCTTCAGATTGTATCTCAACACTAGGCTCGTGGGGGGGCTTCCCATCTCCTTCCCTGCACCACTACCCAGGTCCCCACTTCTGGAATCCACACTGCTTCCCCACACTGCTTCCCCACTTCTTCCCCACACTGCTTCCACACTGGGGCCACTGGAGCTCACTGTGTCTGCTTCCCAAGAGTTCCTGCTTCCCTGCTGCCACTGCCACATAGTCCTCCACCAGTGGGGATGAGCTGGTCATAAGCACCCCTTTTGACCTTTTGCCCTTCCCCAGAATAAACCTGAGACTGTGGTCTCCAGGTACCAACAGTGCCAATAGGCCTCATGGTGCACCCTTCATGGGCTACCTGCCCCTTTGGCTTCCCCATGGCATAACGGGTCCCCAGCAACTCTCAAATGAACCACTTGTTTGCAAATCCTGCCTCAGCTTGGTCTGGGGGAACCCAAACCAAGACAAGACCCCATCCGTACTCTTTCTCTTCAACGAACTCCATCCCACAGACCTTAAAACCAGCCTCAATGGCAGCCCCTTCCAAGAATGTGGGTGAGTGGTAATAGTGAAGACCAAGTGCCAGATACCATGCTAAATACATGTACTCACTCTGCTAATCCTCACAACACCCCCACGAGGAGGAGTTTGCTATTATTATTGTCATTATCCAGATGAAGAAACTGAGGCATAGAAGGACCAAGCAACTTGTCTCAGATCCTATAGCTATAACAATGTGGAGATCACATCTGTGGGGACAAAGCCAGGCAAGTAAGCAGATTGGTTAGAGATTATTTCTGCCCATGTGCCATGTCTGCCTTTGTGACACGGACCAATTCTGTTGAGTGGTGAAGGACCATTGAGTGGATCATCCATGAAACAACACCCCAAATAGAATCATTTCTCCAATTGTGCTGAACACAGAGCCCTATCTGTATCCTTCAAGGTGTTGTCACAAATTGTGTTTATTTAATTTTAGTTTGCTTGTTTCTTTTAGAGTCTGTTCCATGTGACAATAAGCCACAAGAGACCAGGGAGCAGGGCCCATGTCTAGGTGATTTTGCTGTATACTTAGTACCTACCACAAGAAATATATTGCAGCCGGGCGTGGTGGCTTGCGCCTGTAGTCCAAACACTGGGAAGCAGGAGACCTGGGATCGCTTGAGTTCCTGGGTTCGAGATTACTCCAGGCAACATAGCGAGACCTGATCTCAAAAAAAGCAGCCGGGTGTGATGATGTGCACCGGTAATCCCAGCTACCCGGGAGGCTGAAGCTGGGTATCATTTGAGTCCCTGGGATTGGGACTACCCCGGGCAACATAATGAGACCTAGTCTATGTATATATATGTATATATATATATATATATATATATATATATATATACATATATATACATATATATATATATATGTTGCAAGTGGTAGTCACCAGAAGGGGAGGGGGAGGGTGAAGAGGACCAGTTACATAGTGATGAATGGAAGTTAGCTTTTGACTGATCATTACATACTGTATATAGATGTCAAATCATAATGTTGTATACCTGAAAGCTCTGTAATTTTATAAGATAGTGTCATTTCAATGAAAATTAAAGATATATTTGCAGAACAAAAATAAAAATATGTTAACAGGTGAACCTATCCAGAGTCTTCATGATTATCTGAGGGTCTGGGTTGGTTCATGTAGTCTGAGACCTGCTCATGCCCCTTGGTATATCTTCCTTAGTCACTTTGACCAGGCCAGATGGTAATTAATGACCAGGGGAAGTTTCCAAGTGGGGGCTCTATGTCCAGAATTTGCTTTCTAGATAGTTGCCCCAGGTTTCAGCTTTGTCAATCCAGGGGCCAGGCTCCCAGGTTCCCAGTTGAAAAACAACAGCTGTGAATACAAAATGAGACGCGTGCACCAAGACTCTTCGATTGGCAGAGTATGTATAAATTTCAATAATAATGGGGATGCATTCATCAGACCTATCAATCATTGCCCTCAGTGCTGCTAAGACATTTCTCAATGTCAGACACATGCCTTGCAGACATGTTTTTGGGAATCCAGGTGCCTAGCCCAAAAGCCCATGGCCCCCACTGTGGGCTGCCTGCCCCTCCCCAGCCTCAGTCTCCCCAGGGAGGAGGACTTGTAGCGGAGAACCTTCTCTGACAGTCTAGTTCCAGGTCTGTGACACCAAGATGGTATGTGATGCAACATCTTTTCTTTGCCCTATTGGTCTGGTGCTTGTACTCTATTTCCATCTCTCCTCTCCTGGGAATGGGTGTGATGGTCCCCTTTGCCTGGAGAATGAAGTTGAAACTCATTACAGAACATCTGAGACCTTGCCTGATTGATCACCAAGTCCCTTCTCACAATGATCCCTTCTGGTAGGAGCCTCTGTCACGCCTTCCTCACCTCTTCCACCTCAGCTCCCACCACTCCTGGTCCTCACTCACCTCCACCTTTTACCTCTCCCCATCTTGTTCACACTCAGTGCCTGGCACTGCACCCCTATCACTGCAGTCACCCCCACATGTGTGCTGGTCTGAGTACTCAGGAAGGGGGGGAAGGTTTCATGGACAAGGTGACATTTGAGTTGCTACGTGGGGGGAACATGGTGGAGAACTGGAGCAGTAAGACATGGTGATGGTAAGAAAGTGGGGAGGCTGTGGATCTAGCAGATCGGGGTGATCAGCATGCGGGAGGAAAGGATGAGGACGGAGGCCAGGGAAGGGGACATCTCATGACAATATTGCAGGCTCTGCCCATTAGCACTCCTGAGCCTGGAGGAATGGCCGCTGGAGGCCGTTCTGAGATTCCAAAGATCGTTCGCTGCTCTCCTGTTCCAGGTTGGCCTCTTGGCCAGACACCGGGGAAGGCATGTATATCTAATCAATGAGCTGCAGCCAAGGGCAGAAGCGCTAAGGAGGATGGGAATTGATGGTGTGCACCCCCATATGCTAACCCTTGGTGTTCGCTCCTGTCCCACTGGACAGTGCACCCCATCCTGTATTCTTTTCCTCTGCATCCACCTCACTTTCCACCAGGAACTGGTGTCTATTTCTCCTCCCTGTGAAACTGGGGTGACCATAGAACTGAGGCCTGCTCATCATGGCAGTAAGAAGCTGACACGGGTAGCACGCCCACTTCTCTGCTTGGAAGTCTCATCCTGAGAGCCAGTATATCAGTCCTGGGGAGCTACGAGTCTTCTGTGAGCCCATCAGTCACCAGGAGAGAGAAGATGCCATACAGGGGGTTCCCTTGCATCAGTCATGAGAGGGGAGCTATTTTGGAGGATCTAGTCCAAAGAGAAAGATCCCGGGAGACGCCACTCAGTTCAGGACCACCCAGACCTGAATCCCTGACCCTCAGCACCATAAGTCAGTCAAATGGTTGCCCCATGAGCCTCCAAGTGTTGCCTTTGCCAGGCTGCAAGAGTCCCGCATCTCAGTCTCCTTTGGGTGGATTTTTGGACACCTCCAAAGGACACCTCCAGTTTACAGATCAGGAAACAGAAGCTCCCTGCGCTGAAACGACTAACCCAAGGTCACCTGGGAAGTCAGTGGCAGAGGATTCAACCCCTGGCCTGTGCCCCCCAAACAGGATGGGCTCCCCCAGTCACGGTTCCCTCGGAGAGCAGAGGGGGAGAAAGTTGGGGAAGGGGGAGGTGACCGTGGAAGGAAGGGTAGTGGAAGGAAGACTTTCTCCGCTACCCTTTTGTATCTTTGAAAGGTTGACTACTCCAAGAAAGAAAGGTAACATTTGTATTCAAAAGACAAACAATGGTGTGCTGTGTCGTGTACACGAGGGTGGGAGCAAAGCAAATGAGAGGCTGCTGCACGGAACACATTGTCTTAGGATTGGGCGGGGCCCACCCGGGCCGCTCATTGGAGGCACCTGCCGGGACCTGCGACCCGGGGCCCGCCCCGCCCCCAGAGCCGCGGGGTTAATTGGCGCGGGGCGGGGCCGAGGCCTCGCGAGCTTTCAAGCTCGCCAGGTGGTTCTCACGCCTCTGAGATGGAGGAGCGGTTCCGCTAGGCGGTGGAAGGCTGGGGAGGGGAGGTGGGCTGTGCAGGACTTGAAGTGGATGCTTGGAGTAGAACAAGATGAAAAGGAATTGCTTTGGGGGTGTAGATGCCTAAACAAAGCAAAAACAGAACAGAGCAGAAGAAAACAAAAACGGAGTAACCCCGCTTTTGGCGCCCTGGGGTGTGTAATCACCGAGCCAGTTCACAGAAACGCTCAACCTTCATGGCCAAATTGATCTATCTCAGAAGGAATTGATTTGAAGGATGAGAATAATTAGAGTTAGTTATGGGGATAAATGATACGCCGCGAAAAATTCATCACCGCTTGGGAATGGCCTTTTCTACATCCAGCTTCTCTCAGTCCTCAGCCTGAGTCCAGCGATGGCCTGGGCACCCTTAGGCTGTAGAAGGGCTGGGGGTTCCTGTAAGAAGAAAGCGCAACAAGAGACTTTTCTTGATCTTTTAGGGGAGCAGAGTCTTCCCACAGGCAGGTCCTGCCTGACCTGACCTGGCCCAGCCACTCTCAAGCCTTCAGGCTGGACCCCACCTTCCAAATGACCTGGGAGCTTCGAAAACAGATCCCATCCGGGACTCAAGAGCCCTTGGTTGCTGGCAAAGTGGAGTTGCTTGTTGAGTCGTGACTCTCTGGAAGGTTGGAGCAGGTGAGAGTAGTGACCATGGTGTGTCAGAAACCTGGAGGGCTGACCCCAAGAGTAGAGGACCTGGGTCTCTGCAGGTTAACCTAGTTCTGGGGTGATTGTGATGGACACTGACTTGGGGGAACCCCTGCATTCGACCATTAGTTCTCAAACATGGGGAGTTAAAAACTAGAGCTACGTTGGTTGTACTCCTAAAACATCTGTTTTCATCCTTGTAGGTGCAGCCGAGGAAAGGGAGTTGAAAGCTCAGGTGAGTCCAATATACAGCAAAGTTTGCAATCTCCTGGATTAGGGGACCTAGAAACAGACTCAGGTTGATGTGGGAGTTTAGAATATAATAAAAGTGAAGTTTTGAATCAGTGATGAAAGGGTGAGTTTTCAGTAATGGGGCTGGGTCAACTGACTCTGCATTTGGAAATAAATGGAATTAGATCTTTACTCACATTGTCAATGAAAGTACATTCCGGATGCATTAAAGATATAAATGCAAAGGATAAAATAGCGACATTGCCATAGAGAGAAATAGTTTTGTATTTCTGGGGTGGGGAAAGCCTTTAAAACTATGACAAATCCTAGAATCCACAAAGGAAAAGATTGACGGGTAGGCTACCCCCCTACTTTGAAACTATTTGGGAAAATGAACAATAAACAAAGATAAAAGATACATAACATGCTAAAAAGAAATATTTTCACCCTGTGTTGCAAACCAAAGATTAATATCACAAGGTATTAACTATGCTTACAAATTAATAAGAAAAAGACAATGACCCAATAAAAACAATATGAATTGGTTTTATTCATGATATGAATAGGTGATATGATATGAATAGGTGATTCTCAAAAATAGAAATACAGGAAAATACTGTTTTATACACTAATAAGAATATAAAAGGAGGCACAACCTAATTAATAATCAAGCAAATGTAAATTAAAGAACATTTTCACCTGTTTAAAAAGTTTAAGATGGATAAAACTGATATTGGGGAGAGTGGGAGGAAATGGAAGATCATGAATACTTTTGACAAAAGTGAATAAAAAGTACTCTTGGTAAACTGAACTTTTGATAAGGTATGGACTGTATCAAAGTTTTGTGCCTACCCTTCTACCTAGTCCTCCCATCTCCAGGCATCTGTCCTGCAGAAACACTAATGGCATGGTGCGCAGGAGCGCTGTACAGAGATACTGCGTGTGGCGTTGTTTGTAACTGTGAAAACAGGCCTATGATACAGGGAATGGTTAAATTACTGCCAGACAGCTGAGCAGTGAGTTGCTGAGTGGCCATTAGGAACAAGTGCAGCCCTGTGGACTGATATGGAAAGATGTGTGCATATGTTGGTAAAGCAGAAAGTACTTGCAAGACAGGATGGGTAATAAAACCATAATTATGCATGGCATTTGGGGGCAGTGGTAGGTAGGGGCATTCATCCATTTTGGTCAACAGTATCCTGATTCACTTTCACAACACGTCTACTTGAGTTTCTGGAGTAATGGAGGTAATTTTGGGGTGATAAAGAGTCTTTTTAAAGGAGTCACACCATGAGACCCAGGAAACCCTGAAGCTTATATCTATAGGCTTTGAATCATATTCATAATGAAATAATCATACATGATGATGTGACAGCAATAATAATAAGAAGGAAAATGACCAGCATGAATAAGCTTCTTGTGTGCTGGGCATTGTTCAAGTCCTTCATATATAGTATTCCAGGCAGACCGAGGTTCCAGTCCTAGCTTTGTCATTCCCTAGCTCTTTGCCCCAGTGCCTCCGCTGTCCTATCTATAGACGAGGACATGGGTTGGAGAAGGTGGCTTTGGTGAGGGGTCTACTTTGTACACGATAACCCTCCTTGGTTCACCACTGACCTAAGGTCACTTCCTTTCACTAGCCCTCATAATGTGGATTTAAAGTTTATTTACCAGCTTCCTTTCTTTTAAAAAGGTCTGCTATCAGCTTTCCTAAGATTTATTCATGGTTTGGTTTCACATTTTCCATGGTTGACCTCTTAGGCAACTCTCTGGGTCTTGAAATCATTCAGTGTCAATTTTATTACTTCCCAGTATAAATTGTCCAACCCTTGATGACCCACCAAGACCTCTGGCTACATGTGACATTTTAAATACTAACTTTGGGGTTCTTGTCTTAAAGGGAGAAGGAATTAAGTTCAAATTGTGGCTCTTTAGAAATACATAAAACATGAGCTGGGCTTTTAATGGAAAAGTCACCTTCTCATAACCTCTGCCAGGCATGCCTGGGACAGGCAGATTAAATCCCCTCCTTTTTTCAAAATTAAGAGCAAATATTGGTTTACCCTTCACCAAGATGACCTTGGACCCATTTTTGTTGCAGAGAAACTATAGCAGGTGCTCTAAAGGGGCACAACTATGAAGACTGTGATCTCGGGTCATCTAGTTGTCACTAGTTAGTGGCCTTTTTTTTTTTTTTTTTTTTTTTTAAGGAAAGAGTTCATTAGCCAAAGGAAGGGACCTGCAGATGTGGAGTTTCTGGAATCTGGGAATCCATGAAGGCAGGGACCTCCTCTCATGTTTATGTACTGTACACTGGCCTAGCCACATGAAGAAATGGGTGAATTTGGATTGTCCCACGTTTGTGATTAACCCAGTCTGGTTCAGAAGGATCGCCAAAAGTGCATCCCCTTGAGATCACAAGCTATCTGACTGACTGTTTAGAAACAAATGTTGAAATTCTGGTTGGACAAAACCAGGTAAAACACAAGCATAAACCTGGAGGCTAGACTGCCTGGCTGTGTGTTCCTGGGCAAGTTACTTAACCTCTCTGTTCCTTAACTTTCCAAGGGGAATAGAAATAGTCCTCACATCTGTATTCTTGTGAGGACCAGATGAATTCATGTTTAAAAGAAGATTATAAAGGAAATTGGAACTATTAAAAAATTAAGCTTAGAAACTAGTAAAACCTCATACCAGGGACCTTTCCTGGAGGTAACCTATTACTGTGAATCTCAGTGATCCCTTAACAGATCAGGACACATTACAGCAAATTCTCTTACCTCTGGAACTCTGACTTTGGTGGGAAATCTTAAGATTACTGTTCTCCTCTGCAAAAACCAAGAACTCTGTGGCCCGGATTATCATGGCCTCTACATGGAGAGAGTTCCCCAGCTCCAGAAATGCCCCCTTCCTGCTCAAGGATGCTGAAAACCCCTTTCAGTGCCCCATCTCCCTTGCCACCATTCAAGCACAGTTAAAGTATCTATTCATATACCAGGCAAACCCCACTAGCTCTGAATTCTCACAGAGCTTGATTCTTCTGCTCTCTTAGCCTCATTCTACTTGCATTTACTTCTCTAGTTTCTGCCTTCCCTCTTAGGCATAGATTTATGTGTTGACCTGATTGGACCATGGGTTGCCCTGATAATTAGTTATTCTGGATGTATCTTGAAGGGTGTTTTTCTGGGTGAAGTAACTACCAACTAAAGCAAATTGTTTTCCTCAATATGGTGGGCCTCATCCAATCAGTTGAAAGCCTGAAGAGAACAAAAAGTCTAACTGTTTCTCAAGCAAGAGGGAAATATTCCTCCAGCTGACCATTGAGTGGAGACTTAGGTTTTATACTACCTTTGGACTCAAATGGAAATATCAGCTTTTCTCAGGTCTTTTTGAGTCTGCAGTTTTCAAAATGGAGCTACACCCTTGACTTTCTTGGATCTTCGGTGTGCCAACTGCATCTCTTGGGAATTCTCAGTCTCTATAATCACATGAATCAATTTTTTATAATGCAATTCTGTTTCTCTGGAGAACCATATAATAGGCTGTAACTTCAGTAAGAACAGGGAATCTCTCTCTGCCTTTAGAGCCTGATGAAAGACTGGCATTCAATGAATATTTGTTGAAGGAAGGTGTGCTTGAATGAAAACGACCTCTTTGGCAATGCTAGACTTCTTTCAAATCCTTGGTGCCACAATCCCAGGATCTATAAAATTGGTGACCTTGATCTTTGGGGTTTTTTTAAGCAAAAATAAATTTTAATTTTATTCATTTATGTATTTTTGACAAGCATACTGTTCCCCACCACCATCTTTTATATCCCACTGACCCTGCCTCCTATACCTTCCCTCTCCATGTACTCACTTCATTTTTTGGTATTCACTAGTTTGTGTAGGGATTTTGCTTTGTCAAGTCATATGCCATGTAAATGTCCAATATTTGTCTTTGTCTTCTGATTTGCTTCACTACACATAGCTCCCTCCAGCTCCACACATTTGGCTATAATAGATGACCTTTTATCTTTCCTTATTACTAAATAGTATTCCCTGGTGTATATATGACACATCCTCTTCCATCTGTGGGTACTTGGGTTGTTTCCATCCTGGCTATAATAAATAATGCTGCTGTAAACACTGGGGCACCATTGTGGGGATGAAGTGAAACTAACCCTGTGAGTGTTAGCGCAGTACCTAACAAATGGAAAACTCTCAGTAGCCACTATTACTTGAGCCTGTGTTCCCTGCACTTTCCCACCGACAAGTGTGTGTCTACATGTGTGTCTACATGTGTGTGCATGTGTACATGTATGTGCACATAATTTTGAGTTGATGGTTTCATGTTCTTTGGATAGATGTTCAAGAATGGGATTGCTGGGTCCAACATGATTTTAATGCTTAGGTTTTTTAGCTAAATCCAGATCACTTTCCAAAATGGCTGCACCAGTTTATATTCTCATAATCTTTGGTCTTTTTTTTTTTCCTTTCTCACTGCCCTGGTGCAACTCTGGGCTCCTGGCTCTCAAATCTGTTCTTGGGTTGGGATTTCATATGCTAATCCACTCTCATGTATGTACCTTCAAGGGATGAAGACCTAATGATGGATGTAAATCGTTTCCCGCTGGTATCCGATTCCACTGGCAGGAACTGGTGGGAATTCAACTTTCATATGTGATGATTGAATCACATAGGAATCCTGAAGAGTGGGATATTAGCCCTGTTTTACAGAAGAAACTGTGGAAGCTCAGAGGGGTACAAAGGCTCAATCAAGATAAAGTGGGACCTCAAACCATCATTTGTGGGACTCTAAACCTCATGCTTTTGCTAAAGGTCTCTCATGACTGACTAGACCATTGCTCCCAAATCTCTACTTCCTCTCTTAATTGAGTCATGCATCCTCATGTACAATGCCTGAATGGGCAGAGGGCAGCGCCCCATCACTGGCAAGTTTTATTTTGCCCATGAAGTGCGGCAGGTGTGATGTATGCAGAGGCCGTCATGTGCTGGCAGGTTTGACTTGGCCTCTGTGCACCTGGAATCTACCATGAGAAGACTATGCCTAGGAGCCAGGTGCAGTGGCTCGTGTCTGTAATCCAAGTGCTGGGAGGTAAGAGGCCAGGGATCACTTGAGTTCTTGGGTTTGAGACTACCCTGGGCAACATAGCGAGACCCAGTCTTGAAAAAGCAGCTGGGTGCAGTGGTGAGCACCTGTAATCCCAGTCCCAGCTACCTAGAAGGCTGAGGCTGGGGATTGCTTGAGTCTGTGGGGTTGGAACTACCTGGACAACATAGCGAGATCTAGTCTCAAAAATTAAAAAAAAAAGATTATGCCTGGAACAGCTGCTGATTCAGGGAATTGATTGAACCCAACCCAATGCCTGCAGCCAAGCCAGCTGGACCTGCCATCTGGAACACGACCACACCAGTCAGTCTTGTGAGCAAGAAAAGGAAAGGCTTTCTGCTGTCAACCACTGAGTTTTGGTGTGATTTGTTACACAGCCATCGTGCAGCAAGTGCTGATTAATACACTTCCCTAAATGATATCTTTAAAAATGGCTCAAGCAGAGGGGCAATGGGGAGAGCCACACAGGCCACACCCTGGAAAAAGTGTACTGGACATTACTCACTTTCAGATGTCCTTTTCCCTGACACAAAGGAAACTTCCTAGCTCTTCTCTGCCAGTCTTCTCTTCCTAGCTCTTCTCTGCCAGTCTTCTCTTCCTAGCTCTTCTCTGCTGTTTGCAGCTTGTGGGATGTGAGTTGTAACACCCTGTGTAACTTTCAGGACGTGGTAGCCTCCCTCCAGCACAGTTCCATGGTTTCTCTCTGCCTCTGCCCCAGTGATCAGCGATCATAAAGGGGGCATGGGACATAGATGGGACCCGCAGATCAAAGCACTTGGAACTGCAGAACCCCTGCTTCCGCACCATGGTAGCTTTTCATAAACAGGAAGTAACTCTTTGGAGTGCTAATGCCAGAGATTTGGGTTTGTTTTTTTTGTTTGTTTTTTAATTTATTTATTTATATATATTTCACATCATTTCAGTCCCTGGATTTGGGTTTGTACTGCAGAACTGAAACCATCCTGACCGACCAACGGGGTGAGCGAAAGTCCATGGCAGGGGCTGCGGCTGCCACCTGCTCAGGACCCTAATTTGACTTTTCCACACTGAGTGAGAAAGGCTCTGCTATCATTTACCCCAAGGCAAGGACACCCCCTGTCTTCAGCTAGCTCAGCGAAGCAAGTGGCCCTCTCCAGGCCATGAACTGGCCCTCCATGATGTGAGTACATGCAAGGGAAGGAACCCACTGGAGCTGGCAGGGGCTCCAGTGTGGGTGGTGTGACTACTTTGGCCTTTGTGAGGTATCTTGGGGCAGGAACCAGTATCTGATGGCACTGCAAAACCCAACAGACCTGCCAATACATATCTGGCTTCACTGATGGTCCAGCCTCTGCCTAGAGTCTGCAAAGGCAAGTCCGGAGAACAGGACTTTTTAATCAAGCTCTGTTGACCTGGGTCTGGCTGCTGGTCCCTTGTTTGTAAAATGGGGTGGTCATTTCTATTCTACCCCTCGTCTCTCAGGTAGTGTTAAGGAGCGAGAGGTCTTGAGGTGTTTTGTGCAGTGTGAAGTGCCAGGTGTCTGGCTCTCACAAATGAGCACAAGTGGATCCTGTGCACTTGTTCCGGGAGAAAGATGAAGCAGGAGAGGAGCTGCAAGATAGGGAGAGAGACCCAGGTGCAGGCACACGAGGGAGGACTTCCTGGAGGAACAACAGAAATAGTTGTAATAGGTCCTGAGAGGAAGAAAGAGGTGAGAGGAGATAAGACAGGGAAGGGGGGAGAGTCTCGTGCTGGTGGTGGGATGGAACTTGAAGCCGGCAAGTGGTAAAGATTGACAGGAGCAGATAGCACAACCCGAGACCCACTGGGATGGGTTAGGCTCTTGGCTTGCACAGCTCACCCCCTTGTGGGGATGAATACACATTGACCTTAAGGGGTTTGAGGGGGGACCCAACTGAATGGGGTTCCACTGGTCTATCTTTCACCTTATCAAATCCTTGGACAATCAGGAAGGAGTCAAGAACCTATCCTCCTGGTCATCCTCAGTCCTCACAACCACCCTCATGAGATCAAAGTTAGTGTTGAAAGGACTTGTCCCAGTCAGAGCTCGTAGTTGGGAGCATCAGGCTCAAATGTCACAGAGTGACTCCAGAGCTGCTCCTTTCTGTCAGCATGGTGAATAGGAGCAGGTTCTAGGAGTGAGTAAACAGACAACATGACAAAAGTAGAAAGCCAGGACCATGCAAGAGAGCGATTTTGTACATCTGTATACATTTTAAATGTAGCTATTATATCCATGAGCAAAGGGTGAGATATGACTGAGGCCAACTGGCTACTGGGGAAAAAAATTAAATCAGCTCACATCCTACACTAAAATAAACCCAGATGCTTATAAGATTTAAATGCAAACAAATACCAAGAAATGTATAATAATTTGATTTTTATTGTGTAAGCTCTTTCTAAACATATATGCAAAAACAAAAACCATGAAGAATGAAGGTTAATATTTTTAACTAAATGCATCTTTACAAATTCTATAAGGCCAGAATCTCTAAACAATAAAATGGTTAAAATATTTATAATACATACAGCAAACAGCAAAAAGCCCTTGCAAATTCATAAGATAAAGAAGAAAGGGTAAGATGGGCTATGAATAAGCAGTCAAAAGAGAAATACAAATGGCCAGTAATATATGTATAAAAATATTTGCTAATCATTTCTTCTCCCATTAACAGTCTAAAATTAAGGACACTAGGTATTGGTGAAGTCAGATGGAAATGGGAGTTTTCAGGCTGAGAGCAAATCACTGATTTGGGTGGTAAATAAAAGGTGATGTATCAAAGTCTTCAGGCCATACCTGCCCCATTCAGCCAGCAATTCCATCATAACTTTATCTGGTGGAAGTAGTCACAGAGGTATGCAAATATTTGTAACAAACACATTGCAGCATGTGTGCTTTTTTTGTGATGACAAAATAAATGAAAATGACCTGAATGTCTAATAATAGGTAATTGGTAACATAAATTATGGAATACCGCACAACAGAATAAATCTTTAACTGCCATTAAAATTGACAGTGTAAATCTAGTCTTAATAACTAGGAAAGAGGTTCTAATTTTATTATTTAGATAAATAAAGCATATTACAAAAGGGTATTGAATGTGATGCCACTTGGTAAAAAAAATTAAATCTATATAAATTTGCAAAGGAAAAAATCTAGAAAATATATATCTCTTGGGCAAGTGAGATTTCTGGCAACTTAGTTTTTTCCTTTTCCTGTTTAGCTTTTTGTTTATCATTATTTCTCTGTCAAAGGATCTCCAGAAGAATCAAAATAATAATAGATGATTTTGCAGAATGAAGACATACCAGTGCTTACAGGGAAATTCACAACTTTAAACAATGTTGTCATCACAAAAAGAGCAACTGCTCATATTATGTGGTAGAAAAGAAACAAAAACAACCCAAAGGGAAGCGTAAGCATAATATAATAAAGATTACAGTTCAATAAATTAGCAAAACAAAACAAAAACTCCAGTGGAACTGGCAAATAAAACCGAGTTATCTTTTTAAAAACAACTAATAAAACATACAAACTTCTGGCAAATTCAATCAAAGATAAAATGACACAAACAAAATGAGAAACCACCCGTTTAAAAAGAGATTAACGGAGATAAGGAACTGCCATGCATGGTTTCATGGTCAGATGCCAGAAACAACGAAAATGGCTCATTTCCTATAAATACAAACATTACCTCCCCAAATGGCCCTTATTCACAGTACAAAAACAGCCACTGAGGAAGCCCAAGCAGAATGAACTAGCATCCCTGTCAAATTGTTCTCAGTTCATTTTTCTTTCCTCTTGACAAAATAAAAATCAAGTGGAGCAAAAGGATGTATCTACCGGAAGTGGATGGATCATGTCAAATTCAGACTCAAAATATTAGGATGAGTTGAGGCTGCTGAGCAGATGACATCTTTTGACAGAAGTTGTTATTTTTTTTTCCCAACCACAAACTAGCTCAGCCATTTCCAGGGGTGCTGGTCCCCCCTGAGTCTCAAGGGGCAAGGGTGGCCTCTTTGCTTAGTGAGGTTTGAGACCTGGGAGTATGCTGCTCAGGGAGGTCTATATTCCCAGGCATGCATGCCCATCTCCGACATCAGCCTTCCTGGGCTGTGCTGATAAAGTGAACTCGTGGGGTGCCTTGGCTTCCAGTTTGAATGGCCCAGACTTGCCTGAAGAAAGTGCTATGCTATGTGTACCCCCAAAACCTCTGTGGATGCAAGTAAAGCCCAAAGGGTGTGGGCACTTCCTCCTACATTCTTGGCCCTGACATTTTGTAACTTACTCTGGGTTCTGTAAATATGAACAGATGTTCACAATCAGGAATGCAGAGTAAGGCCTCAAGTATGTCTTTTTAAATGTCTATTTACAGGAAAAGATTGTAGACACCTAAAGCTGTGGATGGTGATCAGATGATGGTTAAGTGTGTGGACTGCTGCCAGGCTTGTTGGAGAGAAATATTAATTTGTCATAAGCCATCTTATGTAATAAAGACTAATATCAGCATATATTACCAGCAAGCAATCCAAAGGAAAACATGACTTAGGGCCTTTGGATTTAAAGTCCTAGCCTAAGGCTCATCTAATTCCAGGGAGCCTGAGTTAGGACTCCTAGTCTTGTTCTGTCACCCCCTTTCAGCCTTGCCAGAACACCTGCGTGGATCTACAGGTGTGGGGGCTGGTAAAGATGGCCAGTGGGGCCCTAGTGACAGATTAAACTCACAGAGACCCTATGCTTTTCAGCAAATCAATACAAGTGACTGGGGTGACTCTTAAGGAACTGGTAGGTCTTAGCTTGGGCTCCTGTGTGTGCTGGGTTCTCACGCTTGTCCAGAAAAAGTATGTGTGTGTGTGTGTGTGTGTGTGTGTGTGTGTGTGTGTAGGCAAGAGTATGTGTGTGTAGGCAGGAGAAAGTGGGGGGCAACCTACAGATTAGAGGTTTATTTGAAGATTTTGGCTAACAAGCCCCCTGCCCCTCTCTGTCTCCTCTGTGCTAGGAGTAGCTCTCCAGCTACATTCCCTTTTAAACCATGATGCCAGCCTGTGCCAGGTTCATCTCCACCTGCTCCTGGTCTGGATCCCCTCTCAGCTGAGGAGATTACTGCCTGCTGTGGTGCTGAAACCACCAGGTGCTGACAGATGAGCGCCTTGGAGCCTAGCAGCCATGGCTGCTGAACTCATTTCTGCCCCAGCTTCCAAAGCAGCGCCATCTCCAGGGGTGTGGACACAGTGGCCAAGTCACAGGGATGGGTTGTGTGAGGTGGGGGGGAGGCTTCCAAAGCAGGTGGGCGGGTCCTGAGACTGAGCTGGGTGATGCCTGGAGCCCCTCTAGAGCAACAGCTTCTCTGTGCCATTCAGGGCTGGGCCTTCTGGGCCTTCTCAGGGGCTGTGGTATGTGGGTATGTTTTCCTCTTGGTGGCCTTTCTCATGCTCTTCGTCCTTTGAAGGCACCATTTCCACCTCCCATAGTTCTTCCCCCCATGTCTTGTCTGCTCTTAGCTTTCTCTGTATCTCCCCGGGCAGCCTGGGGAAGTGATTGGGTCAGGGTCTGAGAGGGAAGATAAGTATTTCTTTAAAAAAAATAAAAAAAGAAATTGGCTCACAGGATGAGGAAGGCTGGCAAGTCGAAATTCGCAGGGCAGCTTGGCAAGCTAGAGACCCAAGTCCTGAATCTGAAGAGGCAGAATTCCCTCTTTCTCAGGAGACCTCTACATGTCTTCTCTCATTTGCTCCAGATTTATGAACTGAATGATAATCTTATCTCGAAAAATGCCTTTCCTGCTATATCCACTTTGGTTAGATCCCTGGGGGCCTGACAGGTGCACACATAGATGAGCCACACACTGGGGGACAGAGTCCGAGGTAGAAAGGGGGGTACAGATGGTTTATAAGAAGTGCTCTTAGAAACAATGCAAGTGAGCGAGTGAGGAAATCAGGGCTAGCAGAGAGGAGTTGGCCTGGTATGTGGTTGCAACAGAGGTCTCAGCCTGTCCCCCTGGAAGCTCTGAAGCTGATGACTCTTGTCCCAGATGAATTGGGGGAGAAAGTTGGGCACAGGCCGGTCACTGGATGGCAGGGCTTTACTTGGGGAGGTCATTTTCCTAGAGAGCCATCAGCGCCCTAGCCTTCCAGCACCCTGAAGCACTAGAACCCCCAGCTGAACAAAGGGTACTTTCTGGAAGGAGGGTGCACCACAACACCCCCTCACAGGCATTATCTTACTGACCCTTCATCGAATCTTGGAAATTGGACTCAACTGTGCCCATTTAACTGATGGAAAGATGGAGGTACAGGTCATTGTAGTTTGCTCAATCTCATAGGACTGGTACGTAGACTGAGATCCAAGCCTGACAGACTCTAAAAGTCCAGGGTTTTGAGTCACTCAGCTCCAGAGGGTTGCCTATAACAGATGGAGTCTTCCTCTTCTCACAGGTCGGTTTGGGGCAGGAGAGCGTGCTTAGCAGCTGGGTTGAAGGACACACGCAACTTCTAAGAAAGGAAATCCTCCCTTTGTCCCCATTTCAATGCCTGCTGCCTTCACACTGCTGTCTCTGCTGGGAAAGTCTTAACTCCCAGCTGCAGGGCATTTGGTTGGGCTCCCAGGCACAGCAGCAGCTTCATCTCCTGGGGTCCATGAGTAAAATTTCTGCAACAAGTCCTCCCCCTCTGGGTCTGCCAACACCCTACAGAAATTCCTCTGTGGGCCTCAAGTCGGCTTCCATGGGGGCACCTTCCAGGGGATATTTCAAATCACTTTTTCAGAATTTCCCAGAGTGCACAAGGGGAAGGGGGGGCAAGAGGGTCTCTGGAAACTGCTGCTGCTTTGGATTGTAATAGCCAAGCCTTTCCCTGTCCACCCCTCTGACCACCTGCTGTGAGCCGCAGGCCTGCGTCCTGTCCCATTCCAAGCATGCTTTGGGGTCAGAGTGCCATCCTGCTTCTCCTGGTTGTGATGTGAGGCCGGTCATTTAGCCTCTGCAGCTCAGTTGTCTCTGCTTTCAAGGGATTCCTGTGAGGAAAGACAGTGGGCACAGAGTCCTGGGGATTGTTGCTGGTTGTGGGAAGAGCTTCATAAGCATCAATTTTCTCCCAGGTCCTACAGTGGAAGCTATGTGGATGCTGGGAACAGCCCTGTCCTCTGGCAGCCTAAGGGCTGGTTCATTTCATTAAGCAAGGGGATGAGACTTCTTCAGAGAGGACCCGCTGGCAAACTTGTCCTGAGTTTCCCTGGCCTGGGTACATAGGGTGCTTGATGGGAGGTGGGGCAAGAGACCTCCAAGCCACAGAAAGACCTGCCAGCTTTGCTCAAGCCAGCTATGGACTGAACTCCGCTCATAAGTCCATGCCCTACTGGTTACTGTCAAGAGACCTTCACAAGGCAACTCAAGGATTATCTATAGAACTCCTAAAGCCTGGCACATTCCCCAAGTTGCCCATCCTTACTGGAAAGAGACTCTAGTACACACACGCACAACACACATACACACGCACACATACACACACACAGAAGTACACATATACACATCAGAACAAAGGTGCAGGAAATGTGGGTTCCAGTAATAATGCCCACTGAGCGTTCCCCCTTGCCAGGCACTGTGCTAATACAGGCTTTGTTTTTCTCACTGAACCCCCCTCCCCATGGCGCTAAAGGGAACAAGCTATGAGTAACACTGGTTAGCAGGTAAAAAATCTGAGTCACATGGGAAAGCCCAGCTTAGGTGACATGCCTCAGTTCTGCTGTCAAGTGGGACTGGTTAGAACCCAAACCAGCTATATCCAGAATTTTGGCATTTAGCTTCTAAACTCTCCTGGCTGCTTCAGATAAAGAACCCTAGGAGCTCAGATAAGAGAGAAGAGGCAGGGAAGTCTGGAAGAGGCAGGGAAAACTGCCTGAAGGAAGTGGTACTTAAAGTAAGCTTAGGTAAGAAAGATGGAGACTCTCCTTGGTTCAGGCTCTGGGTGTTGAGTAGGAGGAGGCGGGTGGAGAAACTGGAGATGGTCTCCAGGGAGGAGGGAGCTGGCTGGCTGGGACTGGGAAGCTGGCAGAGCATCCCAGCTGCTGTGGGTGCCCCTCTGCCTCTGCTGCTCCTAACACTGGGAGCGGATGCTTGCTTCCTCCTTGGCTCCTGCCCAGCTTTGGCATCTGACACACTGACCCACATCCCAAGCAGCTGCTCAGCCTGCATCAGCCTCTTTGGCAGGGCCTGCTGGCTTTATGGCTGCTGTCACCGAGGCTGATGCTTGGGCGGGCAGACAGGAAACCATTCCAGCTAGATGGTTCCACGTTCCTAGAATGACTGAGCGTGGCTGGCCCCTTTCCATTGTTTCCCAAGAGACGGGTCGTGTTCTAGGCCCTCCACCCTCCTGGTGTCCAGGCCCAGAAAAGGATATGGTTGTTCTGTACCCTGTTCTCTGCTATCTCCAGATGAAGCAGCCATTCTTTTGCCATGCTCTTCAGCCCCGTAGCTTCATGCCCAGGGACCTACAGACTGACTGGAGAAGTGGTGACTCCTGAAGAAGGTGACCCAGGATGGACTGGGCAAAATTTAAATCAGCAGAAGGAAAAAAATCAGTGAAGGGACTAGAGAAAAGTGAGTGAGGTATTTAAGTGGGCCAGCAGTTGGTTGCTCACTTAGTCAATCAACAAACCCTTCTCAGGTACCTACTGAGGTTAGAGCATCTGCAGGAAGGAAAGCTCACCAGCTTGACTCTAAAGGTGGCAAACGGAGGTTGGAATTGTCTCTTTGATGTTTCTAGCTACCCTTACTTCTGCTGGACCAACACTGGCCTCTACATGTTTCCCTTCTCTGTTCAGTTTGGACTCCCTATCCCCATGAATGATACTACCTGGAACTCAACTGCTGAAGTCAAAAGGGTGGGGGCAACAGCCCTGATTTCACTTTCCCTTAGTCCCCTCATGTTGTGCTGCCCCTCTGAACACATCTCAGATCTGTTTGCTGTGCCACACAGGCCCACTGCCTGCCCTGGACCCCAACAGCACCTGGTATCTATGCTTTCATTTTCACCTCCCTCCTGCCCATTCTCTGCACCCTAACCAGAGGCATCAATCAAAAGTATCAAGTCAATCATAAGACACTGTCAGGCTTACAATCCTTCACTGGGTCTAGCACTGCCCTTGGAACAAAGGGTCCAGCGCCCTGCAAGTCTCCTTGCTTACTCCAGCCAGCTAAGTGTTCACCATTTTCTGGGCACCAGTTAGTTGCCCCTCCTGGAAGCTCCCTGTTCTCTTATCAGGGATGCCCTTAGGCTTCATGCAGCCCCTTCCCTTGACCCCACCTGCAGTCATGCCAGGGAGGCATTCCCCAAGAGCATTGCCAGCAGCCTACCACCAGACGATCACAGGGCAGCCTGTCGAGCTTTCCAAATGCTAAGTGATGAAGCCAGTTGGAAAAGGTCACATGTTGTGTGATTCCTTAAATGTGAACCATTGAAAGCAGGCAGGTTCATAGAGACAGAAATGGGATAGCTGTAGGGTTGCTAGGGGTAGGGGAAAGGGGGGGGATGGAGGTGGAGGATGGGGACTGATGGTCTAACAGGTCCAGGAGTTCCCATTTGGATGATGCAAATGGTTTGGAACTAGAGGTAATAATGGCACATTGCTGTGCATATATTAAATGCCACTAAACTATACCTTCAAAGGTGAATTTTATGTTATGTGGATATAACCTCATTTAAAAAAAAAAAAGCAGTAGGGTGGCCCAGCCTGCGGTGTCTCCCTGTCTACCCTTCCCATCCTGCCTTGCACCTGCACGCAAGGACAGACAGGACCCTGCTCCCAGATTCCAGGTCTCCCGTGTAGCAGCCACCTGGGCCAGGAACCCTCATGATCTCTCCCTCACTCCCTTTCTGGCTGCGTGGGAGGGGGAGCAGCTTACATTTTGAATTTTGAATCCCTCCCCGCCTTTCTCTGGGAGTGCCCATCAGAATTTGGTCAGAACAGTTACCCTAGGTAATAATTACCTGTGCAGAAGGTGTGTGAATGTGTGAATTGTTCATATGCTTTGTGTTTACGCTGTCAGCAGCACTGAGCATGTGTGCTGATAATAAAAGCTGACTTTATAACAAAAACAAGCATTTTGTTGTGGAATGGGGTTTTAAGGATCCTATAAAGGCTTTGCAGAGATTTATTTTAGCCTTGTAAATGTCTTGCCCCAGGGTGAGACTTCAGAGCCTTTGAATAGTTCATTTGGAAGGATTTTGTTATTAGAAAACTTTTATAGTCTCTAATTTCATGGGAGAAGAACAACAAATGGAATGGCCTCCCACACAATGGAACCCCTATCTGGCGTGTCTTACTCTACTAAAATGGGAGGTGTGATGAAGGCCATGGGGTAGCCGGGAACTGGGAGACCTCAGTTCTAGCTATCAAAGACTAAATAACATTAGGCAAATCAATCATTTCTCTTCTTTGGCCAGCAGTCTTCTCTTTTGAACAGTCTGAGAAGGAGGGGGGTGTGTGTGAAACTTGACATAATAAGAACTTCGGACTTATAACGCCCATCTTAGGGATTGTTCCTAAGAACAAAAAAATTCAGCCAAGGCAGGCAGTTATATGCCTGAAACCATCAAACACAGTATTATCTATAAAGGCAAAGAAGTAGATGTGAAGAAAACAGCCTATGAATTGTAAACAGCTGAAGGAATTATAGGACAACTTATGACAATAATAAAGTGACATTAAAAGATAGTCATAAAATGAAACAGTGGTTATTTCCAGATGATAGGATGATGGTTGATTTTTGTTTTTTTCTTTATGCATTTATGTATTTTTTAAATTTTCTATAATGAACACATATTACTTTTATAATCAGAAAAAACAAATGTCATTGAAGTAGCAATTAATTTTATAAAGAATCTGCAACAAAGAAGAAAATGCTTTAGTTATAATGTGAAATGAGAAGGAAATAGAACATGAAATGAATATTCAGATTGTAACTAGTTTGAAATGGTAACAGACCAGATCCCTGAAAACTACTTTCCCTAATTATCAATTCGTCTGATAACCAATTCTTTGAAAATTCACCCCTCTGCCTTTAGGTGTTTTTAATATCTACCCAATTATCATATTCTTTTTCATTTTAACATCTTTGACATGTTAAGTATTTGTTATCCAATTGTCCAAGAGTACGTCTGATGATTTTATATTTCCAACAGTAATTTTAAACATTTGCACCATCCCTTGATGATGGGATTGTTTTTATCCTGGTGTAATCTGTTCCCTTTTAATCTACTTTTGAATAATTTAAGGACTTGTTCGACGTTTGTAATAAATCCTTATTTTGAAAGTTAATATTTCGTACACACTTTGAATGGCATCCAACACAGTGGCTACAGTGGACTGCAAAGTCTCCTCTGGCTTGGCTCATTGGTGGGAGTTCTTCAAGAGTCTAGGGTCAAGCAAGGCATGAATAGTTTCCTAAGAAGACAAAACATAGTTTGTGAAATGCTGCTGCTGATGTTATCAGTATATATTTCTGGCACAATGGCAAGAAGGATTAAGACAACCAAACAGATTGAATGGAGGGTCAAAATGTATTGGAATTCATCTTAAGAAAGTGGCTATAGGTAAAATGATCTAAAACCCTTAGACATGGAAAACAATGCTGTGTTCATGTAGTAGAATTGTTAGTGTTTTCATGCAAAATTCTCTTCAATTTTCTTTGTTATTTTTCCCTCCCTCTTAATATGCCCAAAGAAGTCATCTGAGTAACTTATTTTAATTTAGTTGTTTTTCTTGAAGAAGCTTGCAGCAAACCTTTGATTAACTTCCAGAATTGTAAAAATGTTGATTCTGAAGTTTACTGTTGTTTTTCCAGCATATTCATAGTTTTTATGGAAGGAGAATTTGGGGGAATATTCCACCATTTTTACAGTATCACAATATCCCTTCCCACCTCCTAAAGCAGAGCACCTGTGGGCCCCCTGATATAGAGCAGTGAGTGTATCCTTGTGTCCCACCTCACAGTGGAGGCTGCTCTTCCTTTTACATCCTAGAATCTCAGTCACCAGTCTCTCAGCTTGCACCTCACCTGGAGATCTGGAGGCTCGCTGTTACAACCCCCTCTTCTCACTCTTCATTTCTGGCCTGGCAAGATGTTTCTCTGGATTTTGAGCAGGCTTGTGTCTTTTTAATTTTCTCTGTATTTTATTTATTGTTCCTGTATGTTTGGAGCAAGAGGACTGGGGGCTGAGTTAGACAGGGCATGAATGAACAGTGTTGTCGTGGCTATTCATCATGTAAGACCTACCATCATTTAACTTTTTTAAGTATTTTTTACTGAGACAGTAACTACTGACTTTCTGTCCTGATAGATGAGGAAATTAACCCAAAATGATTGAAAACCACACCATGTATCTGTGACATACTTATATTCTGAGGGTAGTATGCCTGTGTCTGTTCCTCTGAAGAAAAAACAACCACAACATGCATTGTTTTCAACATTTTATAAGTACAGCAAGCATCTATCTTGATTTTGCTCTCTAGGAAAACACAGAAATAAGGCACCAATCACCATAACAAGGAATTTTTTCTTTTCTTTTGTCAAGCATGTTTTATAAGGGTGAAGAAGTAGCTCTGTGGAGGATAGAGGTAATTCCCAGAAAAACCATGATTCCATCCAATTATAATATTTATAGGCATGTATGCGAACCTGAATGAAAAACTGAAATGCCCAATTGAGTAAAACTACACTAACTAGAAGTTTAAGAATAGATTAGCTTGATCCAATTTGAACAAGTTTTATTGAACTTCTGCAGGGTACAAGTGGAAATCTTAGTGATTCAGGGGAATACAGGGGCAAATAAATATTTAGAAAGGCAGAGAGGGGTTAAATAACTTGAAGGCATGGACTGCGGTCTATGCTGGCTCAAAGATCTTGAGTGAACTCGTTTCTGAGAGCCTCCCGTGGCACCTGAATGTTTAAGAACGCACTTCATCATGTTGTGGAAGGCCCAGTGATGAGGAAACAATCAGTGGCTTTATATGAACTTTTCCCATTGATTTTACCAATCAACTTGGTGTTCTGGAAGTAGAAATCATTGTTGTCACCGTCAGTTGGCTAGAGACATAGTCTGAGGGAACAGATACTCAGTTCTTTTAATGCGGAGATTTAAGGGGGCACAGGAGCACAGGTATTGTAACAAACACAGAAAATCAAATCTCTTCAGTCTGTGAGTTCTTGCTCATTAAAGGGTGGATCTAAGAGAAGAATGTGGAACATGCCTTCTGGAGCAGGTGAACAACTCTGTCCTGTGGGTCAGGACAACAGCTTTAAAATTCTAATCTGGCTCTTACAACCTCCTGAATATTGGGCAAGTCCTTATTGTGACCCAGTCCTCCCCCTAGTAATACTCCCCCCTGACTTTCCATTGCCTTCAACACAAAGTCCAACCTCTATACTATAGTCTTCTTGGAAAGTTCTCTTTGGTCTGGGCTGTCAGTTCTTCTGGCTAGTTTCTCACCACACTTCCCCAGACATACCGACGCCTGTAAATCTATTCCGTTTTCATGCCTGTTATCTGTGTTGTCCCTTCTACCTCTCTACCTTTCCTTCCTCCAAGAAGTTTTCTCTCATAATGGTGTTAAACAGCTAGCATTGGTTAGGATAATTCTGGAAGCATATGAAAAAACCAGCCACAGTAGCTTCCTTAAGATAATAGTTCATTTCTTTCTCACCTAAAAGTTCTAGTTGGTATGGAGATTGCTGTACAAGGTTGTCTGGAGTGTAGATTCCTTCTGGATTAGTCGATAGCCTGAGGACCATTTAATGTCTCTATGGTTCAAGAAGGCTCGCTGTTTGTCACTGTTAGGTGAGGAGAGGTTTCTGGGGTAAAGGACAGGAATGAATCTTGCAGCATGAAAGGACAGATAAGTATGAAGGGCTCCCCCTTCACCTAGAAGTTGTATGTGTAACTTTCATTCACATGGCATTAGCCAGTCAAAGTGATCAGAGTCAAAGTGGTGTCACCCAGCTGCAAGGAGACAGGGAAG
Organism: Uropsilus gracilis; assembly: GCA_004024945.1. Lineage (NCBI taxonomy): Eukaryota > Metazoa > Chordata > Mammalia > Eulipotyphla > Talpidae > Uropsilus > Uropsilus gracilis. Next base: position 41,640 of record PVHY01010438.1, read on the forward strand.
TATGATCTTTGTCCTGGAAGAGAGAGAAGAGAGAATTGATACTAGTGAATGATGAGATGTGGGTGATGACTGTTCCAATAAGGGAGAAGGTGACATTGAAGATGGCAAGGGATGTTGAGGAAATGAGAAGTAGGGGTCAGGTTACAATGACTTGGAGAATATTCCCTTGTCTACACCTTTATTGATGTCAGTCTTCCTGTCTGAAATGTTCCAACATCACTTTCCTCATCTTCTAGCCCATTGTAGGCTTCATCTCCTCACAGAAACCTCTGACAACTTTGATCTTTCCCTGACATAAATAAAGAGCGTCCTCTCAGGGCTACTAACTGGGCAAGATGACTATAATAACCTTTTATTGATACCTATTATAAGAAGGTACTTTATATATGTATCTCATTTCCTTCTCACAGTGCCCTTATTGGGCTTTTAGGGGTTCCATAAAAAAAAAACAAAACATTTGCCTCTTTCCCTTCCAAAATGAAGACCAAATGATAAATAAGATCCAGGAGACTGGTGAAGGGAGATCTATGCTAGCTTTTTATTGATAAACTGAGTGGAGAGTGAGATTTCTTTTTTTCTGTCAAATGGCACTTCACTTTCCAATATACACCTCAAAATAGCATACCAGGGGTAATTTGGGGCTCAGGGTCATCCTGCCTTGCACTACCATGAAAATGGGAGTGAGAAAAGATGACAAATGAAAACAGGGACACCCTCAGTCTCACATCCTTTAAACAAATTTGCTCCAATCACTGAGAACCATGGCCTTGACATTGCTCCACACCAGGTCACTCACTCCTCCTCTGGTGGTGGAAGGGAAAGGCAAGGAGTGGGGGGCAGTGGGACAAGAATGTTATTCACTGAATGTTGTATCCATATGGAAACCTAAAGCACAGGGAGGAATGTTCCACTGTAACAACCCCTAAGGAGAACAATTGTTCTGCCTAGATTATTGACTAGGTAGCCATACTACAAGAATTACCATGATTTGCTAGGGGACACTAAGATATTGGGTGGCAAAGAACTTTGGAACCCAATCTATGCCCATATCTGGCTTTTAGTTATCAGCTCAAGCAGTAACTAAATAATCTGAGTGAGATAGTAGAATAAAATATCTTCACATTCTCAGGAGCACCTAATAAATTTATTTATTAAAAGACTCATGGCAGAGTTTGGTGTAAAGATCTGGGGGATTCTGAGCCAGGTCTGTGACTTCTTTGTCTTTCGCTCATGTTTCTTTATCCAGACAATTCCCAGAACGGTACCAATGATGCCATCTGGAGACCTTTCTGTCTGCTGCCCCTGAGTGTTCCTTTGTGGGATTGGTACTTTGAAAGACTTTGTTGTTGCAGAACTTTCTCCCCCGAGCCTCCTACTACCCTTGAGGAGGAAAGGCGGGATGGGGAAGAGTCACATCAGGCCAGTGTGATCATGAGTGATCTTGCTAGTGGCTTAGTCGGTAACCTTCAAGCTCACGTCCTTTATTTGACTAACATCTATTTTAAGGAGTCCTGGCGTTATATTATTAGAGATCATACAGGAAAAAAATCAAAATAAGTAAAATTCATTTACTCATTTGCTTCCTCAGGCAGAAAGGGTGGCAATATTCTGAAAATTACCTTCCAAACATTTCTGTGGTTCTTACATTCCTTTGGTATTCTTTAGCAGTTTGCTGAGCTGTACAACTTTTGGGGAGGTATATTAAATGACTTTATGTTTAGATAACAAAATAAATCCGTACTTGCCAGTAAACAGCCCGAATCCATGCAACAGACCTTCCAGACGTGTAGGTCACCATGACCTGCCTACTGAAGACTCTGCTGTGTTCGGGAGAAATGCTGTGGTTTTATTTTCCACTGGAGGGCGCTGTGTACTCTGATGGAAGTGGAGCCTGTTCCATTTTCCTGTTTATTTTAACGATGCTTTTGCTTCCCTCATCAATTTGTGTCCTGGGCAGCTGTCCAGCTATCCACTCCTTAATCCGGCTTTTCCCAAAGTCCCACAGGACAGTAGTGTCACGGCTCAGATGAGACACCAGTTAGTCTGATGCCCGCTGGGCTGGGCTCTGCGTTCAAAGACTTCTTATCACTCAGTTAAAAACACTAGGGCTTCCCAGAGCCTCACTCCGCAGGTATCTGCTCCACATTGGTGACTTAATGTCTCTGACTTGGCATGTTTGACTTTTGAGAAAACATAAATTTTCAACAGAAACTGCTTCTAGGTCATGATTTCTACCTCTGGATTTACCCCCACCCTCACCCCAAAGTTGTCAGCATCTATCTTTGGAGTTAGGACTTCACTAACTAATGTCCAAAGGGATTCCCTGCACATCTCATGGTGATGCTGATTGTGGTTTCATTTGATCTGGGAGTGGGACCTAGGAGTTTGCATTTCTAACCCCCTTGCGTGATGTCACTGTGGTTGACGTACCCCATTTCTAAGAACACTGCTCTCCCTATCTGTTCCATTGGTGAATTTTCCCGCTCTGTGTTGCATATGGGATGTGGTTAGATAAACTCAAGGACGGAGGTTGGTCACTATCTATCTAAAGCTTCGCCTATTTGTTTTCATAAATTGCTCCTGCAGGGCCAATCTCCCCAATTTGGTCCAACTCATGTGTTTCTCTTTTCTTAGTTGAACAACCATGAAATGTGGAAGCTGCGTCTGTTACATCCATCCTCTGAATCCTCTTTCACTGTCATACGAAGTAATTTCTTTTTATTTTCTTTGATCTGCCTTCTTATTGAGAAACTGAGTAGGGATACAATGAGTGGTATTACAGTAGTGTAGACAGGTCTCACATGTACATAAAGTGCTTTAATGCCTACAAGGTAGTGTAGGTAAATTCCGAGCCTTCAAGGGCTTCAGGGTTGGCTTACATGCATTCAAATCCTGCCTCTGCTACTTTCTAGCTGGGTGACCTCAGGTGAGTTACTTCTCTGTATCTGAGTGTCTTCATTTGCAAAATGTAAATATGATGGTTCATATGGTCCTTTGAAATTAGATAATGTATGTGAGACTCTTAAAACAGGCCTCACCCATAGCAGGCATTCAAGAATGATCAACAGTGCTCTAATTCCTCAATCTCAAAGAGAAGGTGAGAAATCCGAGACCCGCAGAGTAAGAGTGATGTGCACTCAAGATCTCACAGCAAGACTGGTGGAACAGCAGGGACCAGATGTGACTCCAAGTCCCTTGCCCTCTGCACCCCCGCCACACCTCCAAATGCAGAGTTTTATTGCCATCAATTCACAGCCCTGAGTATGACTGTTTTCTCAGCATCCTGCTGATCTTTTGTTCTCTCTTTCCTTCTAATGGAGCATTTCCAGCTGGAGTGATTCATGGATCTGGGACCGCATGGCTCCCATTAACTTCGAGGAAAGTCATAAGGCAAAACCCACATCAATCAAGCCTCCAAATTACTCATCCATCTTTGCAGGTGACACGTGGATTAAGATGAACAGGGAGTGAAGTGGGTGTCATAGAATAACTATTTAGATTTATGAAAATTGCATAAGAGCTTACCCCAGGTCTCCAAATTGAAACTTGCTCTGTTTTCACAGAAAGGTTGAACTTCAGGGATAGGAGACAGGATGTCACAATAGAATAACCTTGAAGCTTGAAGTTCAAGGGATTGAGAGTTCCAGCTTCACCACTAACTAGTCTTGTAATTTTGGAGAAGTCCTTTAACCCTTTCAAGTCTGTTTTCCCATTTTATTTTCGTCCTTGCAACAGACTAAAGAGTTCATTTTACAGATGTGGAAACTAAGGCACAGAGTAGTTAACTGACTTGTCCAAGATGATATGCCCAGCAAGAGAAAATGCCAGGGTAGAAGTTCCTATATCTGAGTCCAGAAACCCATGTCCTTGAAATGCTTTGTCTGAGAAAATGACACGATGCATCTACAAGTACCAGGCGCTGAGTAGGATCTTAATAAACCTTTATTGAATTTGAATCTTGAGAACAAAACACATGTCTTATTAATCCTTTATACTCTTTAATAACATTGTACCTAGTAGGTTCTCAGTGAATAAGAGTTGGGTTGCATTATTCCCCCCTGGAAATGGTTCTGTTTTTATTTAATGATTTGCTTAGATACATTTTAATATGCAGACCACAGTGCTTCTTGTACAATATCTTCTGGACTGAGAGGCGCGGGCATTCATTATTTTATGAGACGCATATGTCATGCATAGCACAAGCCCTTTTCTTAAACCAACACAACATGCAAATAGAAATTTCATGTAAAATCACATTCAGACAGTCTCAAAGTAGAAACAGATGTCTGAAAAATATGAACGCCAGGCTTATTAAATATTTTATCATCAAATATTTCATACATTTCAAAAATGTCATCTGTGAAAACACAGAAATACCGCCTCAGGAGAACCAAAATATTTAATCACTTTCAAGAAATTCTTAAAAATAAGTCTTCACCTCAGAACTGTTCCAGGCAGAGAACAAATTTCCAGGTGCTGCAAGCTATATTTATTATATTTTCATCAAAATCAGTAACCTAGTTGAAGGAGATACAGTAATCAGTAAGGTCATTATTAGGTACGATAATGACTTCTGAATGAATTCTCTCATTAATCTCATTACAAAATGGTAATGGTACCTGACTAATCATGCCGGAGGGGAGAGCTGTGTTGAATCAGAGCAAAATTAAGGCTGTAATCACAGAGCTGTTCTCGCCATTTCTTCATGAAAGTCTCACTCGAGGTTTGGGCATTGGTTTGAAGTTTCTCTGACCCCATACCTAAACTGCTGATGTAAAGGTTGAGGCGCCTGAAGTGTAGACGGCAAGTCAGAGAGACCTGAGAGCAATGGTCAAGAGACTCCATCCTCTTCCTGCTTCCTCTCCTACTTCCTGTATGACCTTGGCTAGGTCACGCCTATCCCTGGGGTCCATTTCCGGTTTCCTGGCTCAGTCTCCTGTTTATACGCTTTTCCCTTCAATGTGTGAAACTTTTACTCACAGAAAGGCTTCCCGTCTCACCCAGAAGGGGATTCAGATCCGTTCAGTGAACATACTCTGGATGATCTGCCTCCCTTATCTTTATGACTTCATCACTCACCATCTTTCTGGCCACCATCCTTCTGGCCACCATCCTTCTGGCCATGGCTTGACTTCAGCCATGTTGTCCTTGCTGTTTCCTTTACCTGGATTATGACTGCCTCTCACTCCCTGTGTCTGTGTCTGTGACCTCTTCTAAGTCTTTGTTCCAATGGCCCCTTCTCAATAGTACCTACCCTGACTACCATATTAAACACTGTGCACTCTCCATCAGTGGGCCAATTTGTATGCTCTTTCTCCACATTCTTACTGCCTTCTAATTTATTAAGTTTCTTTTCTGTCTCCTCTCTCTATCCCCACCCCTGGCTAGGGCCTTTGTGCACTCATATAGATATCCAACACATAGTAGCTATGCGTAACTTTTCGATGAATGTGGAATTTATCACATGCTTTTTGGCTTCCAAGCTTGCTGGACACTAAAGGGGAAAGACCAGGGAATGAAACAGATGAGCAGGGATGATGGGGCACACTGCAATACGGCCCCTCTGGTGGGGGGAGCTGGATTTGTCACCCTCTTGTTGGAGGCACATTGAGTCTGTTTATGTCTATGAATTGTCCTGAGAGCACATAAGCCAAAATTGGCAGCATCTAGAATCCAAGAAATGACAATAGCTAGGAGAGAGGAACCAGACTGAGTACAATAGAATGACAGAGACAAACCAACCTCACTGTAGAGGTTGCAGGCTGGGGTGATGGGGCTCCCCAGTTGTAGGTGCAAAGATGTCATGGATTTGACAGATGGAGAGTCAGGATGTTTTAACAGATTTAGAAAAACCATAGAAGGAGGTAGTAATCAAACTAACCCCCACATGTCAAGCCCCACAACTGTAGCCTCCCTCTCTGTTCACTTGATGACAAAGAGCATATCCGGAACATGGGGAGAAGTGATTCAATACTTGATCAATGTGGGACGAGCTCTGAACTAAGGCATGAATACGTTTGTTTCTATGCGCTCAGTTTTACATGGGAGTCATAATAAAGTGTCCAATGCCAACAAGGAATCTAGAAACCATAAGTGTCAATGAAAAAGTCAGGATTGCTTAACTTTAAAAAAGTATGAAAATAAGCTCAAACACCAATAAGTGTAAGACTAACTAGTAAAAGCTAGATCATTTTTACTTTATGTGACTGACAGGGATTGCAGATAACTGGCCTAAAAGCCACCACACCCCTCTCCCAGACCCATGGCAAACATCATCAATTTTTCACGAACCATTTTCTATGGAATCAGACCAAGTTTCAGAATCCTTCTCAACATAGTTGCTACAAACCCTCCCCACCAACTGAATGACACTGATATATGAGCTAAAATATAATTGCAAAAATTTTGTCCAGAACATAGATATAGGCCAATGATGAAAAGGCCATTAAGAAAAAAAATCATGTTGTTATAAGCAAATATGAAATCAGGGTTTGTTTTTTAGGGGGGGGCAGTGATTTTCTCATCCCCACTTGAGGGTACTTGTCTCCCTCTTTGCCACAGTGTGTCTGGTGACAAGGAAAGTGTCTCAATTCTAATTAGTATCTGATGAATTCATTTCTAGTGTTGAGAATTCAGACTCAAAGTTACAGTAGACAAGACACTTTAAAAGCAAAGGACAGTATTGGGGGCTTCAGGAACAAGAGGGACAAGGCACTCTTCACAGGGAACAGTGCTCTGGAAAGACTTCATGGTTGCTCCTAGGTAATTCCACCATTTTCCCCTGCAAACCAGGTCTTGACTTCAGTGGCTCTACTAGAACTACATTCTCTGCATTTTGACCTAAATACTAGTTTATCTCCAATATCAGTGGTTCATCATGTTATAAGGACACCAGTGTGGTGAGCTTCCTGGCACTGTGGACACCAGTGGTAAGTTTCCTTCCCAGCACTCTCAGCTATGGCATTTAGATGTTCAAATCCTCTAAGCCTTTCACCGTGGGAACTAACCCTAACTAACTCTCTCCTAACTATACCACTTCTGCACATAGGGGCAATGCATAAAGCTGCAGTTCCCAGGGTAGCTGGAAGTGAAACAAATCAAGATGTGCTTTGCTTCACCCTCCATCTACACTAGACATGCAACCTTCCTGCCACTTGCTCCTTCCTAGATCCCAATCATGGGAACTGCCATGCTAAAGGAACTCCCTGAACTCTGGAGTCTCTCCTTTATGTTTTTCCTCTTCTCTTCTTCACTTCTCTCCCTTGTTTCCTCTGATAGGCACTGATACTCATTATCTCTTCTCTGATATGACTTTATGGAAAAATTCTACAATGTGAGGCCTCCAGGCTCTTTGTTCTTCATAGTAAAGAAGCATTTAGAATTTAAAGACTTTCATCTTTCTCAATATAACCTGTCTTTTTAATTTTTTTTTAATAATTTATATATATATATTTCACATCATTTCAATCCCTGGGGTCACCCACCACCTACCCTCCCCGACCGCTCCAGCTGGTCCCCACCCTCCTGTTGTGTACTTTCATTTGGTTGACCGTATATTAGTGAAACCATTTGGTTTCTTTCTTTTTCTATCTGGCTAGTTTCTGCTAGTATGATTTCTTCTAGGTACATTCGGGTTTCCATAAATTCATCAAATTTGTCATTTTTAATTGATGAGTAATATTCCATATATATACCACATCTTTTTCATCCATTCATCTGTTCTGGGGCATTTGGGTTGTTTCCATGTCCTTGCAATTATAAATAGTGCTGCAATAAACATCTGAGCACAGGTGTCCTTTTGTACCCACATTGAGGTCTCCTTTGGGTAGACTCCCAGAAGTGCGACTGCTGGGTCAAATGGTAATTCCATTTTAATTAGTGTGAGGGTCCTCCATACTGCTTTCCACAGTGGCTGGATCAGTTTACATTCCCACCAGCAGTTGTTCCTTTTTCTCCACATGCACACTAGCACTTGTTGCCTGTTTTTCTGATGTGGGACATTCTTACTGGTGTGAAGTGGTATCTCATTGTGGTTTTGATTTGCATTTCTCTGATTGCTAGTGACATTGAGCAATTTTTCATGTGCCTGTTGGCCATTTGTATTTTCTCTTTGGAGAAGTATCTTTTTAGTTCTTCTCCCCACTTTTTGATTGGGTTTCTTGTTTTGTTTTTATTTAGTTGTGTGAGTTCTTGTGGATCTGCGTTATTAAACTTATCACTCTTGTGGAGGGCAAAAATTTTTTCCCATTAGGTTGGGCTTCTTTTAGTTTTTTCTGTTGTCTCTTTTGCTGTACAGAAGCTTTTTTAGTTTGATGTAGTCCCATCTGTTTATGTTTTTCTTTGATTTTTTTGCCGTCTGCAGATGATTCGAGAAAGGGGTACTTCATGGAGGGTTTTGCCCAAATTTTCCTCTATGTATGTTATGGTTTTAGGTCTGATATCTAAGTCTTTTATCCATTTTGGATTGATTTTTGTACATGGTGTGAGGGATTTGTCTTGGTCCATTTTTTTGCATGTCTCAGTCCAGTTTTCCCAGCACCATTTATTGAAGAGGCTATCTTTGTTCCAATGTAAGTTTTTCACGCCTTTGTCAAAGATTATTTGACTGTATATGTGTGGCTTTATTTCTGGACTCTCAGTTCTGTTCCATTGGTATGCTTGTCAGTTGTTGTACCAGTACCATGCTGTTTTAAGTATTATGGCTTTGTAGTATAGCTTGAAGTCTGGAATAGTTAGGCCTCCATTCTCTTTTTTTTGGAGAGGAGGTTTTTAGATATTTGAAGTCTTCTCTTATTCCAGATGAATTTTTGTTTTATCTCTTTAAAGAACGTCATTGGAATTTTTAAGGGGATTGCATTGAATCTGTGGATTGCTTTTGGTAGGATGACCATTTTGATGATGTTAATTCTTCCAATCCGTGAGCAAGGAATGTCTTTCCATTTCTTTGTGTCTTCTATCTCTTTTAGTAGCGTTTTAAAGTTTTCTTTGTATAGTTATTTTACATGTTTTGTTAGGCATAACCTATTTTTTTAATGTGTTTTAATGGCATTTTATATACTTGCACAGCTGAGTGTATGCACCTACTTCCTGGAGCACTTTCTGTATTTTGTGGCATAATCTCACAGCCTCTTTTGTATTTTTCCACAGTAATATCTGTATGAAAATAATCATGTTTCTTGGTATTTTAAAATGGCATTCATGGAGTTGCTAAAGGAGGAAGGGGAAGGAGCCACACCTGGCGTAACCGTGCCCCGCGCCGCTGCCGACCCCAAAGTCCCGGGAGTGGACTGAGACTCTCTCGGGGACGGGAGTCACCTGCAGAGGGGTCTCCAACCCGTCTGAGAGGAGCAGCTAGCGCACCAGCACCTGGGTGAGGAGATCACGCGCGAGACAGGTGGGCTCCCCACCTGCAACAGCCCGTGGCCTCTCCCGGGTGGCGTCAGGGAAACACCCAAGAGGTAGGCAGATCGACCATTTGCATCTCTATGGACCCTGGCTGTTCAGCCTAACCCCAGATCAGACTGAGTTGCTAAAGGGGGAAGGGGAAGGAGCCGCACCTGGCGTAACCGCGCCCCGCGCCGCCGCCGACCCCAAAGTCCCGGGAGTGGACTGAGACTCTCTCGGGGACGGGAGTCACCTGCAGAGGGGTCTCCAACCCGCCTGAGAGGAGCAGCTAGCGTGCCAGCACCTGGGGGAGGAGACCACGCACGAGACAGGTGGGCTCCCCACCTGCAACAGCCCGTGGCGTCTTCCGGTCATCAGGCCCCAAAGCCCAAAAGCGCCGGCGCCGCTACGAGGCACCGGCACAAACTCAGAACACAAGGACATTCACTACAAAAAGCACATAAGCAGCAGTAAATACGACTATATAGGCTTCAACATGCCTACTACTAGAGCGGTAGTCACCCAATATGTAGAGCAGATCCGAAAGGAAAACACAGGAAAAAAGGAAGAACACAAACACTCAAGCAAGCCCTAAGAAAAATAACTCACCACCTAAGGATAAACAATTTGAAAAAACCAACATGGAAGACATCGAAGAAACGCTCCTTATGTCAGACAAAGAATTCAGAATCAACGTGATAAAAGCACTCAAAGAGGTCAAGGAAGAGGGGGAACACAGGGAAAGCAAAAGAAGAGAAGCTCTCAATGAATTAAGAGAAATAATAGAAAAATATAAAAAAGAATGCAGCAAAATGAACAATATCATCAACGAACAGAAAAACGAAATCGAAACCCTAAAT